>CM050172.1:96890038-96945038 GCA_027410445.1 Discoglossus pictus
TGTCCACCTGTGTGCAATCTAAGTGTCACATGATCTGTCATTACATATACACACCTTTTTTGAAAGGCCCCAGGGGCTGCAACACCTAAGCAAGAGGCACCACTAACCGAACACTGCCATGAAGACCAAGGAACTCTCCAAGTAAGGGACAATGTTGTTGAGAAGTACAAGTCAGGGTTAGGTTATAAAAAAAATATCCAAATCTTTGATGATCCCCAGGAGCACCATCAAATCTATCATAACCAAATGGAAAGAACATGGCACAACAGCAAGCCTGCCAAGAGACGGCCTCCCACCAAAACTCACGGACCGGGCAAGAAGGGCATTAATCAGAGAGGCAGCACAGAGACCTAAGGTGACCCTGGAGGAGCTGCAGAGTTCCACAGCAGAGACTGCAGTATCTGTACATAGGACGACAATAAGCCGTACGCTCCATAGAGTCGGGCTTTATGGCAGAGTGGCCAGAAGAAAGCCATTACTTTCAGCAAAAAACAAAATGGCACGTTTTGAGTTTGTGAAAAGGCATGTGGGAGACTCCAAAATGTATGGAGGAAGGTGCTCTGGTCTGATGAGACTAAAATTGAACTTTTCGTCCATCAAAGAAAACGCTATGTCTGGCGCAAACCCAACACATTACATCACCCAAAGAACACCATCCCCACAGTGAAACATGGCGGTGGCCGCATCATGCTGTGGGGATGTTTTTCAGCAGCCGGGACTGGGAAACTGGTCAGAGAGGGAAAGATGGATGGTGCTAAATACAGGGATATTCTTGAGCAAAACCTGTACCACTCTGTGCGTGATTTGAGGCTAGGACGGAGGTTCACCTTCCAGCAGGACAATGACCCCAAACACACTGCTAAAGCAACACTTGGGGGGTGTAAGGGGAAACATGTAAATGTGTTGGAATGGCCTAGTCACAGCCCAGACCTCAATCCAATAGAAAATCTGTGGTCAGACTTAAAGATTGCTGTTCACAAGTGCAAACCATCCAACTTGAAGGAGCTGGAGCAGTTTTGCAAGGAGGAATGGCCAAAAATCCCAGAGGTAAGATGTGGCAAGCTCATAGAGACTTATCCAAAGTGACTTGGAGCTGTGATTGCTGCAAAAGGTGGCTCTACAAAGTATTGACTTTAGGGGGTGAATAGTTATGCACATTTACTTTTTCTGTTATTTTGTCCTATTTGTTGTTTGCTTCACAATAAAAAAAATAAAGTTGTGGTCATGTTCTGTAAATTAAATGATGCAAATCCTCAAACAATCCATGTTAATTCCAGGTTGTGAGGCAACAAAACATGAAAATGCCAAAGGGGGGTGAATACTTTTGCAAGGCACTGTACATACATGTGTGTCTATAAATATATATTATGCTTAAAATACCTAACTTTTAAGCTCATTTATTTAACCCTTATTATTTAACTTTATTTAAATTAATTTGTTTTTTATATGTCCTTTTTTTTTTAATACCTAGGCCATTTGCATTACTGTTATGTTAGTAAATCTTCAGTGTGTGAATTTTTATCTTTCTTTTTGCAGAAGATGAAGACTTTTCTGTATTATTGAAATCCTTGCAAGGTGAGTAAATGTCCCTTTTTTGTTTATTCCCTAAAAATCATCTGTCTGAATATTTTTTGTTGCGTTGCTCTGTTTTGAATTTAGTTGAGTATGTATGTGTGCGTTGTACAGACGTGCCCGACTCTCTGTGACCTAACGGACCACAAAACACCATGCTGATCTATTTGGTATTCACGACAAAGATACTGGAGTGGGTCGTCGGTGCCTTCTCCAGTGGACCACAGCATACAGCTCCTGGTATTCCTAGCTTGTCTCCCATCCAAGTACTGACCAGGCCCAACCCTGCATGGCTTCAGGGTGGTGTGACCTCTTGGTTCTCTGACTGGAATCAAACTCAGTTTGCTGTGATTGGCTGTTGAATTTAATGGTAAGTACTCAACTAGCCAATCACAGTAAAGCAGCAAAATTCCAAGGCCTATTACTTAAAGGGTCGCTGTAGTGGTCATAAAATAAGTTTATTAGCAATAAATCCATTAATAGAGTGCAGCTTTTAAAACTTACATTGAAACTTTAGAATTGCAGAAATAGGTAGAGCTGCTTTTAACCATCTCTTGGAGTCCTGAGAAGAATCTGCCCTGGAGGCTGTCCTCATTTTTTTTCTGACTGCCTGCAGTGGCCATGGAAGCAGATAAAGACTCCTATAAGGAAAGATCCTCTCCCACATATGGACCCCTAACAGGGGGTGGAAAGAGGCAGATTTGATATATATGGTGTAATTTTAAAAGCTACAATAAAATGTTGTTCAGATACTGATTTTATTGTTAATTAGTTATTAATAAATAAATAAAGAACTATTGTATGATCACTATAGTAACCCCTTAAAGGGATTGTCAGTCCTGCAATGTTATCCTGGGTTCCCTGGTGGTCCAGTGGTTACGATTCAGTGCTTTCAACACTGCAACCTGGGTTTGATTCCAGGTCAGGGAACCAAGAGGTCACACCACATCTAGGTTGGGCCTGGTCAGTACTTGGATGGGAGACCACCTAGGAATACCAGGAACTGTATACTGTGGCCCACTGGAAAAGGAACTGGCAACCCACTCCAGTACCTCTGCCATGAAACCCAAAGTAGATGAGCATGACCATAGACATAAAGATTTGCCTGATGTGTTATGGTCCATGAGGTCACAAACAGTTGGAAATGACTGAACAATGTAAACAAAAAATATTGCCCTGTTACTATAAGCAGAGCCTCATTTGGACATTTTATTTTTATCTTCTGTACATGTTTTAACTAGATTAACAAAGTAAGGGTCTGCAGTATATTAGCAAAAACTGTACATGTTTGTGGTAGTTTTCTGCTAACTTCTATTATCTAATCTAATGCTTTAGTCTGTAAGCTGATAAACTCTCAGATATTACCTAAAACAATGCTTTTATGCCCAAGATATACAAAGATGTTACAAAGTTCACAAACATGACATTTTTCCCAATCTTCGCTATTTTAATTGAATCCTCATCAGTGTAATTGTTATATAAAATGTTTATTTTACTTCCTTCAAAGAAACCCCAAAAGTAATAGATTTGCAGCTTGACATAGCCTTTGGTCACAGTTATGGAAGATGGCAGCTCTCATGAGAGAGAACAGGAAGCAAAAGAGAGGGTCCAAAAGGTAAAAATCTGTTAGTCTGGGGGCTTCTTAGGTACAGTGATGGAAAAAAGTATTTGATCCCCTGCTGATTTTGAACGTTTGTTCCCTGACAAAGAAATGATCAGTCTATAATTTTAATGGTCGGTGTATTTTAACAGCGAGAGACAGAATAACAAAAAAAAAAAAAAAACTCAAGAAAACCACATGTCAAAAAAAGTTTTATAAATTGATGGTCAGTGAAGGAAATAAGTATTTGATCCCCTATCAATCAGCAAGATTTCTGTCTTCCAGGTGTCTTTTTTATATATAGGTAACGAGCTGAGATTAGGAGCACTCTCTTAAAGGGAGTGCTCCTAATCTCAGCTTGTTACCTGTATAAAAGACACCTGTCCACAGAAGCAATCAATCAGATTCCAAAACCAAGCTCTTTGGCATCAACTCAACTCGCCGTGTTTGGAGGAGGAGGAATGCTGCCTATAACTCCAAGAATACCATCCTCACTGTCAAACATGGAGGTGCAAACATAATGCTTTGGGGATGTTTTTCTGCTAAGGGGACAGGACAGCTGCACCGCATCAAAGGGACGATGGACGGGGCGATGTACTGTCAAATCTTGGGTGAGAACCTCCTTCCCTCAGCCAGGGCATTGAAAATGGGTAGTGGATGGGTATTCCAGCATGACAATGACCCAAAACACACAGCAAAGGCAACAAAGTAGTGGCTCAATAAGGTCCTGGAGTAGTCTAGACAGTCTATAGACCTTAATCCCATAGAAAATCTGTGGAGGAAGCTGAAGGTTCGAGCTGCCAAACATCACCCTCGAAAACCTTCCCTTTCCTTTTTTTATTACAAAATAATTTTACAAAGACAGAAACAGAGTACATTAAAAAAAATAAACAAAAAAAAAGAATAAAGGTACAGTTTACAAATATACATATACAAAATCTCATACAGACATACCGAAACATTTGGAAAGGTTGTATCTATTAAGTTGATGGATAATAGTATTTATCCCAGATCGCCCAGCTATTGCATTTAGAGAGTACAATACCCAAAGCCGACATGTCTCTTTCCAGTTCTTTATATTTTTCGAGGGTTGTTATTGCTTCATTTAATGTTGGAATCGAATCTGTTTTCCAACATTTAGCTTTTAACCATTTACCCACTAAAAATACTTGAATAATAAAAGCCTTCTCTTCTAGTTTAATCCATCATCGATAATATGTAACATAGCCATGTCACAAGAGGGGTTAATGGTTTTACCACAATATAATCAAAAACAGAGTGCCATAATTTCCTAACGGGCTCACAGTCCTACCAAATAAGTTTCTAAGTTTGCTGGATTAATTCATTTCTGCACTCTATAGGCAAAAAGCAGCCTATAAGTATACAGCACATCTAAAAATCACTCTGATTGTGTTGACACCTCCAGGGGGTGTCTACACAACCTCCTGATCCCCACCCAATCAACATGCAGTATCTGGGGAGCAATATTATGCCACTATTTATCTGCTCTTGTTTGCTCAGCCAAGAGTAGAGCTGTGTTGTCAGCCTCCCAGTCACTGCTGGGATATGACTCATCACTGCTTCCTGTATATGCTGTGTGGTGTTGCCATAACAACTAACATAGTGCTATGTCTCAAATCTTTCATCTAACCGGATTGGCCAAAACAAATTATGGAGGGGGTGTTGACCTTAATTGTAAACTGTCAGAAATTACAATAGATTTTACATCACGGTAAGCGTTTAAATGTTTATTTTGGTATTTTTTCATGCAAACATTTTTTTTTCATATACTATTAATTCTCCTCTATCAGATGCATTCATAATACAGGAAACGTACATAACCCTTTAAAATACACCTACCATTAAAATTCTAGACTGATACTTTCTTTGTTAGTGGACAAACGTTCAAAATCAGCAGGGGATCAAATACCTTTTCCCCTCACTGTACCTAAGAAGCCCCCAGACTAACAGATTTTTACCTTTTGGACCCTCTCTTTTTTGCTTCCTGTTCTCTCTCATGAGAGCTGCCATCTTCCATAACTGTGACCAAAGGCTATGTCAAGCTGTGTATCTATTTACGTTTATTGTATTAAGAAGTGCTTATAAGCTCTGTCTTTGTTCATCATGAAATCATACAATTTGTACCTGTTTGGATCTGCCCTCTGCAGCTCATGAATATACAGACTATGACATTCAGTGTTTCAAATTAGCCTGCTGACACCAATTGGTTACTGTGAGATACTGCACACCCTGTACTTTAATGCACACTGTCTTCATGAGCTGCTGTGCAAGATGGCAGCTCTCATGGGAGAGAACAGGAAAAAAAAGAGAGGGTCCAAAATGTAAGAATCTGTTACTCTGGGGGCTTCTTAGAAGTAAGTGAAGTGTAAAATTGATATGATAATGAGGCGGATACAACCAAGTCACCTTGTTAAACCAGTTATATAAAACTGATTGCCTGAACAGTCCCTTTAACCAGTTTAGATAAGTTCCATGTTGTCATACCTGTCCTCCATCTTGCACCAAAGTATTCAGAACCAATCAGGCTTAGCTGCTCCATTTCTGTGTCAGCTGTTACTTAAAATACTATGAAGAGAAGAGCTACGTGGCAGGGTAGGTGGCCTGTTAGGTAAAAGACATTTCTCCTTCAGCTCCCGGCAAACTAATGTTATTTACGTGTTTTGTTTTTGCGTTCTTAGATTACGAGACGTTTATTGTGCAAGGAGCCAAATTACCCTCCCTGGTCTGTGTTATAACAGGTAATGTTTGATCACTATTTAGTTTATATATCGATTTTATGTTATTGCCCCAGTACAGGAAAAGGCCAATTCATTTCTGGGGGGCCACAGACAGGCCTGGATGTGAGGATTTCCTTTCTGTGCACAGGTGAGTCAATCAGGATGACTGAATGAAAGAAAGTCTTGCCAGTGCGGGTGTTTAAAAGCAAATGCAGCATCAGTTATAAAACAGAAGTGCATCGGTCCTTTCCCTCTTCCCTTACGCAAAATATTGGCAGCTGCACTGCCTTCGCCAACTGTGCATATAAGGAGCGCCGACAGAAGAGGCTTTGAGCTATGAGAGGTGGGCCTCGAGGGCCAATGGCCTCTCTGTCGATTCAGCGCCACCGAGTTGCGCCACGTCAGAGGGGGAATAAATATAGGTCTTCCCTGAAACATGATGGCGCCATCTACTGGATACTTGCTGTCAGTGCCTGTGTCTTTTAAATTGGGGCTGGTGGTAAAAAGTGACTTATTGTAATGTATTTACTGCAATAAAATAATAGAAACATTTCATTGTTAGGTTAACTTTTATATTTTATAGGAAAAGGACCTTTGAAGGAGTCTTACAGGCAGATAATAAGGAAGATGAAGTTTCATCACATCCAGATCTGCACCCCGTGGCTAGAAGCCGAGGACTATCCGGTATTACTGGGTAAGAAGGCAATTTGTTCATTAATTTGATCGTAATGAAGCAATTAGAGGTATATGGAAGTTTAATCAATTATGAATGCATCTAATTGAGGGGAATCAGTAGTGAATGAAAATATCCCAAAATGGTCCTTTACGGTTATAGTTACGGCAGGAGTGCGCCAGCAGTGGCATTAGCAGAGGAGGCGAAAAAACCCTAGATGGCGCTGCCGATATTTCAGTGCCGCTATCATAGCGTTAGGCTTAGGTAAACTGTTATGGTTAGGGTGAGGGTTAGGGTAACATTCTAAGGTTAGAACTACTCGCAAATATTGGCAGCGCCATCTAGCAGCTCACTGCTGCCCTAATTATAACAGGATAGATCCTCTAAAATAAACATTAATACACTTATCCTAAAGTTTGTATCATTGTTTCCATTGATTTTGTGAAGAAACGGCACTGAAAATCCAAGCTAAATCCAATCTAAGCAAAGAATTCATAATTAGTTATGTCCAATCAGAGGCAGGTACAACAATGTATCTGTTTCCCTCTCACTGGCCGATATACTGACATCTGATTTGCTAGGACACAACTCATTACACAACTCATTACACAACTCATTACACAACTCATTACACAACTCATTACTAACTAATAGTCTTATCAAATATAAAATATATTAAACAAAATACAGAAATAGAGGACTAACCGTGTTCTATGGACATGATAACCCACTCAGAGAGCAGCCTCTTTTAGCCACTTGTGCCCTTCACAGGGAGAAATATCCTGCAGTATATCAGTCTAATCACATTCACTTCTGGTTCCAGGAAAGGGCCCTCCCAAAATAAATCCTGCCGCTCTACAGAGCTCCTCTAAGCTTTTTGCAGCTTAGATATAATGTTTGAGTATTCTGATTGGCTGAAATAGATGTCAGAATGGACTTACAGATGTCAACCTGCTCAACATGGTTTTTTAAATTATTTTGAGCAATCAGATTGCTCAGATTGAGGGACCTAAAATGTAAGGAGTTAATTATTTAGGTGCTGTGGGGGTCCTTCATGGACTCCCACAGCCTCTGGGGTAATATTAGGTGCCATGGGGATTCCGATGGGGACCCCTGTGGTGGGGTGAACTTTTAGGTGCAGTAATTTAAGGTTATTTGGAATTGAATAGCTTTGGAGAGCTTAAGGAGCACCTAAGGTTCCTGATGGGGGAAATTGTTGGGAAATCTTGCCATATTTTGTGTCTCTATCTTGAAGTGGTGCTTAGGGCTAGCTCTCTAGCAATTGTGCTGAGTGGGGATAGAACAGTTAGGGAAATTCCTGGGCACTTTTTGCCGGTGTAACTTTGCATTTTATTTATTATGGCTTCAGACGATTTACTTTTATGGCAAAATAAATATTTCTAGTATATAAAACAAATGTTCCTGTTGTACAGACACCCCCTATAATTTCAGGCACCTATATTTTATATTTTCATGAATCCTCACATTTAGCATTATATGCTGATATACTTTGTAATGTTTCTAGGCTCAGCGGACCTGGGCGTCTGTCTCCACAAATCATCCAGCGGGCTCGATCTTCCTATGAAGGTGGTTGATATGTTCGGCTGCTGCCTCCCAGTCTGTGCAATAAACTTTAAATGGTAAAAATCAAATTTTTTTTTTTTTAACTGTTATACCTAATGTGTGTGTGTATATACAGTCAGGTCCATAAATATTGGGACATCGACACAATTCTAACCTTTTTGGCTCTATACACCACCACAACGATGGATTTGAAATGAAACTAACAAGATGTACTTTAACTGCAGACTTTCAGCTTTAATTTGAGGGTATTTACATCCAAATCAGGTGAACGGTGTAGGAATTACAACAGTTTGTATATGTGCCTCCCAATTTTTAAGGGACCTAAAGTAATGGGACAATTGGCTGCTCAGCTGTTCCATGGCCAGGTGTGTGTTATTCCCTCATTATCCCATTTACAAAGAGCAGATACAAGCTCCAGTGTTCATTTCAAGTGTGCTATTTGCATTTGTTGCTGTTAACTCTCAATATGAGATCCAAAGAGCTGTCACTATCAGTGAAGCAAGTCATCATTAGGCTGAAAAAACAAAACAAACCCATCAGAGAGATAGCAAAAACATTAGGTTTGGACAAATCAACTGTTTGGAACATCCTTAAAAAGAAAGAATGCACCGGTGAGCTCAGCAACACCAAAAGACCCGGAAGACCACGGAAAACAACTGTGATGGATGACCGAAGAATTATTTGCCTGGTGAAGAAAACACCCTTCACAACAGTTGGCCAGATCAAGAACACTCTCCAGGAGGTAGGTGTATGTGTGTCAAAGTCAACAATCAAGAGAAGACTTCACCAGAGTGAATACAGAGGGTTCACCACAAGATGTAAACCATTGGTGAGCCTCAAAAACAGGAAGGCCAGATTAGAGTTTTCCAAACAACACCTAAAAAAGCCTTCACAGTTCTGGAACAACATCCTATGGACAGATGAGACTAAGATCAACTTGTACCAGAGTAATGGGAAGAGAAGAGTATGGAGACGGAAAGGAACTGCTCATGATCCAAAGCATACCACCTCATCAGTGAAGCATGGTGGTGGTAGTGTCATGGCGTCGGCATGTATGGCTGCCAATGGAACTGGTTCTCTTGTATTTATTGATGATGTGACTGCTGACAAAAGCAACAGGATGAATTCTGAAGTGTTTCGGGCAATATTTTCTGCTCATATTCAGCCAAATGCTTCAGAACTCATTGGACGGCGCTTCACAGTGCAGATGGACAATGACCCGAAGCATACTGCAAAAGCAACCAAAGAGTTTTTTTAAGTGAAAGAAGTGGAATGTTATGCAATGGCCAAGTCAATCATCTGATCTGAATCCGATTGAGCATGCATTTCACTTGCTGAAGACAAAACTGAAGGGAAAATGCCCCAAGAACAAGCAGGAACTGAAGACAGTTGCAATAGAGGTCTGGCAGAGCATCACCAGGGATGAAACCCAGCGCCTGGTGATGTCTGTGCGTTCCAGACTTCAGGCTGTAATTGACTGCAAAGGATTTGCAACCAAGTATTACAAAGTGAAAGTTTGTTTTATGACTGTTAATCTGTCCCATTACTTTTGGTCCCTTAAAAAGTGGGAGGCACATATACAAACTGTTGTAATTCCTACACCGTTCACCGGATTTGGATGTAAATACCCTCAAATTAAAGCTGAAGGTCTGCAGGTAAAGCACATCTTGTTAATTTCATTTCAAATCCATCGTGGTGGTGTATAGAGCCAAAAAGATTAGAATTGTGTCCATGTCCCAATATTTATGGACCTGACTGTATAAATTAGTGCTATGGGTTATGTTGGCAAGTTACATATATAGGAAACAATGTTAACTTTTATTATTAACTTTTAACAACATATGCCGTAGCGCTGTACAGGGGATTAGAACAAGGAGAAATACAATGTTAACAAACTGAAGAAAATGTCAGGCCCTGTTTTGAGTTTAGAATCTTTGTAGAAAGTGCTTTTTTTCCAAAGCACCCTGCAAGACTGGAAACCTGGGCAAGAATAAACCGCTAAGAAGAAGTCCGGGTCAGGAAGAAAGTGAAAGTTTACTTAGATAGAAAGTTATGCAAATTCAGAAAGGTTTTTTACATTTAGAGGGAGAGGGAAGAGATCTCATAGAAAGTCAATAGAGGTTAGTGGATTTGCAGCCTTATTAAATTGCAATTCGTCAAATTCTAAAGGGCTCTATTTAAGCACATAGCATATTTATTTTTTTACAGAAGTTTTTAGTTGATTTTGGATAGAAGGTCACTAAATAAAAACTTCTGTAAAAAAAAATATGCTGTGTGCTTATATAGAGCCCTATTCAATCGGCTGAATCACAATTTAATAAGGCTGCTAGTGTGTAATATGTTATCTGCCCCTAGTTGGTCCATTGGGATTTACAGTGCTAAAGTTGAAATGTAAGATTTAAAAGCTTCAGTGACATATTGTTGCTTTAGAATATCTCACCATAGGGAATACAGTGTGTATCAGAGTAAGACCACATATTTTTCATCATAAATTTACAAAATCAGGTCCTAAATATTACAACATTTCCACATAAATAAATGAGCTATAGCTGAGAAAATAATTAGCATTTTTTTGAATGTCCACTTGGTCCAGCAAACCCTCCTTAATGGTCTAATAACCACTTGTCCTGGCTTATGTGGAGCATAACACTCATATGAAGCTGTATATGTTACAGTGCAGAACAATATCATTTACTGACCCAATACTGTTTGTTTTACAGTTTACATGAACTTGTGCATTATCAAGAAAACGGGTTAATATTTGAAGACTCTCAGGAGCTGTCTGAGCAGCTAAAGGTAATAAATACTGTGTATGAGATTTTATATTATATATATATATATATATACTAGCGACTTGCCCTTCAAAAATGACAGCAATAACATTTGTAGCCTGGCAATGCTGTTTGCCACACAAAGCGCGGCTCTACCCCTCTAACTTGCGCTCATTGTGAGCCTCCCCCGCCTCACACGTTATGAGCTTTGCTGTTCACTGCAGGCCTCAGCCAACCCGCAACTTTTTTGCGCTGACTGCGAGCCTCTCCCTCCCGTGTCTCTTTGGCCTCTTCGTCAGGTTTTTTTCCCCCTTATGTCCCTCCCCTGTGTCTCTTTCCACCCTCTCCCCCCCACTCCCTCCCGTGTCTCTTTCCTCTCCCTCCCCCTGTCCCTCACCTTTCCACCCTCTCCCTCCCCTGTGTCTCTTTCCACCCTCGTATTCCACTCCCTCCCCCTGTCCCTCCCTTGTGTCTCTTTCCACCCTCTTCCTCCTCTGTGCTCCTGTTTGCATTTACAGGTGTGAAACCATTTTTGGGCTTGGGAAATTGTTCATGTTCCCCAAGCCCAAAAAAACATCCAATTAGCGTGCAGCCTCACTCACAGGCTCCCTGCCTCTCCCCCTGTGCTGTGTGTGAGGTTGTAAGTAATTTTTTTTTAATTAATTGGCGTCTTTTGTGGGTCGTCCGGCGGCTTCCGAGTTACAGGCTTGAAAATAATGGCGGCCATTGAATTTGGAACGTTTTTTTGAAGCCTCTCCCCCTTTCTCTGCATTAAAGGGTTTTTCATACAGTTTTTTGCAGCATTTACGAGAGCACATTTAAACATTACAAAAGTTTTTTTTGTTTTTTTTTTTGCATTCAATAATATTAAGTACTAACGAATTGCCCGTCAAAAAATGACGGCAATGAAATCGTAAGGTAGCTAATGCTTGCGAGGTCGTAATGTCTGGTAACGTGTCTCGTATGGTGTTTGCGTGTGTAGCCTCGTTTTCGTTTTGTTCAGCGGACATTTTTTCTCTCGCTTAGCAAATTTTTTATTGGCCAAACTCTTTTATTTTTATTGAAACGAAGGTGTAAGTTGCCTTTTTAAAGGTCCTGGATGCTCCCTGTTGCTGTAGGTAAGTTTTTTTATGTATGTGCTGTGTGTATGTATTGTGTTATTAATTTTGTAATGTTCGCGAGTTGCGTCCGAGTGTTGCGAGGCCGTAATGTGTGTGAACGTGTGTGGTATGTTGTTTGCAAGTGTCGTAATGTGTGTGCCGTGTTATTTGCGTTGGAACGGGCCGTACGCTGCGGGCAAGGGCATGGAGTTCTGCTCCCTCTCTCCAGCGGCGGGGTATTGTGTGGAGGAGGTGGCTGCAGGGTCTCAGCGTGGAGCAACGGGCCGTACGCTCACAACTATATATGTGATATCCATTTAAACGGCCAGAAAACTAACAGGATATGCAGAGACGAAACTTTAGTCTGTGATCCCATTGGCTGACAAGACCCTAAAGGGACAGACTCTGCTTTGTATGTCATTGTCTTTACTCTGGATTATTCTCATTTTTTTACTTATTTATTTGTTTTGCAGATGTTGTTTTCAGACTTCACCGATAAGTCAAGTGAGCTGATGAGGTTACGGCGAAACCTCCGGGAAGCCAAACGAGAGCGCTGGGATGAGAGCTGGGATCAAACTGTTTGGCCGGTGATTAGAGACCACAACAAGACACAATGATGGAAACATTACGACTTACCGTTAGATGGAGAATAAACTTTCTATGTGCAATAGAGCAAAACAACCAGGTTATTGGTAATAATGGGCACAATCTCACCTTCAGGGAACACAACCTGCTATAAGAGGACATGTCTGAGATCCCACAGGAGATTACATTACTAACAAACTGGAAGAATTAACAAAATGACCATTAGGAATAAATAAACAGATGTAAAATGTACTACTTTTTCACAGCCACTCCTGATTAGGATCATTATTTACAAATGGCTTCCTTTTGCATAGAGCTTCTGACGTATCATTAGAGTCCTCAGAAGCCCCATGCAAAAGAAAACCATTAATCCAGTAATGAGCCAATTAAGCACTGGTAACAAGACCAGCCTAGTGGCTCGTTGTCTTGAGCGGAGTGAAGGCCGAAATGTAGTCATTTCAAACCTATTACTAGATTACATTTTTTGATTTATATAAAGAAAATGTAAACCTTTTTTGTGTCCGGAGTCATGATATGTAAAAGTACTGTATTTCTTATTTTGGGCTATTGGAACTGTTAATAATTATTTCTGTACAGGATTATAATAATGTTTTTGTGAATTGTCACTAATACTTATTCCAATAAAAATAATGTACAGCATATTCCTCAATGTCTGTGCTTGGTGTCACATTCTCATCCGAATGCGTCCTCCGACTGTCCGTGTCCTATATGGAGGGGTAATAAGGATTTCCCTCACTCAGAGGAACACGTAAGAATTGTCTTGGTACAAAAGGTGTAAGCGCCGGGAGTTGCATATTCATAAAGCGAGCCAACAATCTCTGGATTGCAATATTTAGTTGTGTTCATGGCACCCACATTCAATCTGCTATGCAGTATCACATATATAGTTGTGGACCTTTGCGACTGTTTGGAACGCTTACGATTTTGGTAACGCACTTGCGTCCCTGACAAAGCGAGGGACGCCTGCGAGCCTCGTGAAGCCTCGGCGCTCATTGCACTGCGAGCCTCGCGAAGCATGCAGGACTTGCGAGAGTCGCAACTGCGAGCCAAGAGCGAAACTCTAAAATCCCGGAAAAACAGCTAAATAATTTAACAAAAAATAACACACTCACATTGGGAAAGTCTGGAAGCCTGGGAGTGAGGTTGCAAGCGAATTTGAGCCATATTTGGGGGTTTTCGTAAATACAAAGTTGGCTAAGCGAGAAAAAAAATGTAGGATGAAAAACGTAAAAATTCTGAAACTGGATGAAAATGAGGCTGAGCAAAGCCAGGCACGCGGGACTTAGAAAATACACAACGGAAAAGACAGTAACACTTACACCAACAACGCCAGGCACACAAGACTTAGACAATACACAACGGCAAAGACAGTAACACTTACACCAACAACGCCAGGCACGCAAGACTTAGACAATACACAACGGCAAAGACAGTAAGACTTACACCAAACGCCAGGGACGCAGGGCTTTGAAAATAAAACCAACAGCAGTCAGCACCTAACACGCAAACATTCAGCAGACACACAGAGGAGAAACACACAGGGAAGGGACAGGGGGAGATGGTGGAAAGAGACACATGGCATTCCCGAGCACAAAACTTGCAGGTTAACCTCGCTGAAGGTTATCACTGCAAAGCAGGAAAGTTGAAATACACGTGGGATAGGCTCACAATGAGCGCCGAAGGAGCAAAAGCCTCACATTGTGTGGCAAACAGCATTGCCAGCCTTACAATTATATTCCTGTCATTTTTGACGGGCAAGTTCCTAGTGTTTAATATTAATGTGTACAGATAATGAATAGTAATAGCGTTCATTTTCTGTATAGTGTAGGAGGCTTCTACCACTTTTGCCTGCCATAAGTTAAATGATTTATATATATATATATATATATATATATATATATATATATATATATATATATATATATATATATATATATACATATACATATACAGTGGATATAAAAAGTCTACACACCCCTGTTAAAATGTCAGGTTATTGTGCTGTAATAAAATTAGACAAAGATGAATAATTTCAGAACTAGTTTCCACCTTTAATGTGACTTATAAACTGTACAACTCAATTGAAAAACAAACTGAAATCTTTTAGGTGGTGGGAAGAAAAAAAATAAAATAATATGGTTGCATAAGTATGCACACCCTTAAACTAATACTTTTTTGAAGCACCTTTTGATTTTATTACAACACTCAGTCTTTTTGGGTATGAGTCTATCAGCATGGCACATTTTGACTTGGCAAGATTTGCCCACTCTTCTTTGCAAAAACACTCCAAATCTGTCAGATTGTGAGGGCATCTCCTGTGCACAGCCCTCTTCAGATCACCCCACAGATTTTCAATCGGATTCAGGTCTGGGCTCTGGCTGGGCCATTCCAAAAGGTTAATCTTCTTCTGGTGAAGCCATTCCTTTGTTGATTTGGATGTATGCTTTGCGTCGTTGTCATGCTGAAAGATGAAGTTCCTCTTCATGTTCAGCTTTCTAGCAGAAGCCTGAAGGTTTTGTGCCAATATTGACTGGTATTTGGAACTGTTCATAATTCCCTCTATCTTAACTAAGGCCCCAGCTCCAGCTGAAGAAAAACAGCCCCAAAGCATGATGCTGCCACCACCATGCTTCACTGTGGGTATGGTGTTCTTTTGGTGATGTGCAGTGTTGTTTTTGCTCCAAACATTAGAGATGTCGCGAATAGTTCGCCGGCGGACTGTTCCCGGCGAACATAGCATGTTCGCGGCGAACTGCGAACATATGCAATATTCGACCCGCCCCCAATACTTTATCATTGAGCAAACTTTGACCCTGCATGTCACAGTCAGCAGACACATTCCAGCCAATCAGCAGCATACACTCCCTTCCACACCCTTCTACCTCATGGACAGCAGCCATTTTGGAATCAGAACTAACTTGCAGTCTTACTGAGAGGAGCTAGAGTGTAGGTGATACTGCATCAATAGGGAAAACCATAGCTAGGCAAGTTTATTCAGTGTCCAGTGCAGTGCTGAAGGACTCTTGTGCATTATTATTATTATTATTATTACTACTATATAATGTGTAGATGTACCAGCTGGGCATGCATTATTATTATTATTATTATTATTATTATGATATAATGTGTAGATGTACCAGCTGGGCATGCTCTTGTGCATTATTATTATTAGTAAAATACTACTACTAATAATAATAATAATGCACAAGAGCATGCCCAGCCGGTACATCTACACATTATATAGTAATCACATATATAGTTGTGAGCGTACGAGTTGTTGCTAACGCTGCGGGCTCGCGTAGCGAGCCCGCGGCCCTCACAAAGCGAGGGCACTGCGCCAGGTTCTCAGTTGCTGGCATGGAGCGCCGCATGCCAGGCCCTGAGGACCTCGCAAAGCGAGGGCTTCAGTTGCAGCAACTGCGACCCTTACAAAATTCACAACCCAAATTCGCAACCCAAAGAACTGCGAACCTCGCAAAGTTCACGTCGCAACCCAAAGAGCACGACACACACATTACGACACTCGCAAACAACATACGACACACGTTCACACACATTACGGCCTCGCAACACTCGGACGCAACTCGCGAACATTACAAAATTAAAAACACAATACATACACACAGCACATACATAAAAAGCTTAACTACACCAAGAGGGAGCACCCACGACTTCAAAAATGCAACTTACAACTTAATTGCACTCAAAATAAAAAAGTTTAGACACTAAATAATTTGCTAAGCGACACAAAAAATGGCCGACGAATAAAACGAAAACGAGGCTACACACGCAAACACCATACGAGACACGTTACCACACATTACGACCTCGCAAACATCGGACGCAACACTCCTACATACAAACATTTAAAACTTAAGAAATACACACAACAAACACATAAAAAGCTTACCTACAGCAAGAGGAACCATCCAGCACCTCAAAAAAACAAGTTACACCTACATTTAAATCAAAATAAAACACTTTAGACACTAATACCATCGCTAAGCGAGAGAAAAAATGGCCGACGAACAAAACGAAAACGAGGCTTCAGACGTAACTATACTACACTTACTCGCAATAATGAAACACATACTATGCGGAACGTATCACAATCATATTAAACACCATTTTAAACAGTACTACGCACAAAATGGCGGATGGAACGCAAATTGTAAGCTGGAACGCAAATAGCGCATGCGTATTGCGTTCTAACTGTCTCACTTTCTAGAACTTTCTACAAGTTTATAAATACTGCCTATTTTACACAAAAAAATACATTTCTCCTCAGGTGATGAACGGAGTGACTTCAGAGATAACTGCTGCTTTTACTTGAGAATTCAATTCTTTACTAATTTACTACTTAACACTCTGCAAATTACAACTGAGAGGTAAGCTATAATATATTACATTTTATTATCAGGACAGGTCAAAAAAAATAAATAAAAATAAACTAGGATTTATGTAGTGACAAATATGGCACATTTATGTGTATAGGCCCACAAAAAAAATATGGTTCATTTAACAATACAACAAAAAAACATAATTCAATATTAAACAGAGGTTTATGTATAGTGACATGTGACACGCACATATATGTCTATAATGTATAGTGACATCTGACACGCACATATATGTCTATAATGTATAGTGACATATGACACGCACATATATGTATAGAATGTATAGTGACATGTGACACGCACATTTATGTGTATTGCCCCTGCATAGTGACATGTTACACGGACATATATGTGTATCATGTATATTGACATGTGACACACACATTTATGTGTACTGCCCCTGCATAGTGACATGTGACACAGACATATATGTGTATAATGTATAGTGACATGTGACACGCACATTTATGTGTATTGCTCCAACTGCAACAAAATTAGCTTAAAACAAAATCATTAAAAAACTACATTTAAATGACATTATATGTCATGTATACTGATATTTGACACGCACATATATGTATCATCTATAGTTACATCTCACTCACAGACATTTATGTGTGTTGGAAAAAACAAATATAAGGTTAATTTAACAATTTAAATATGATTCATGTATAGTGATATGTCACACGCACACAAAATAATTACATTAAACTATGGAATGTGCTTCATGTATGTGACATATGTGTGTAGCCACCACCAAAAAATAAGGGCAATTGAAAATAATTACAGAAGTATATTTAAATGACATTAATTTACTGCAATTCAATAGATCATATAAAGCTTAATCTTTCTACTTCTTTTAAAATTCAAACAGACTCTGCATCAACAGCGTCACTCAACAATTTGCACCGTGCATTGTGAAGCACAATCCCTTTTAAAGAACACCAACAAAGAACAACAGGTAAGATACAACAAGACATTACATGCTCAAAAGGCCATGCTTTGCTAGATGAAAAATTATAAATATACAAATAACTATTTCACTTTCTTTTTCAAACAGACACTACAAGAAGACCGGCGGATTAAGATTGGCAGGAGGGGACCCTCTGTCATTCGACACTTCAATCAAGGTAAAGTATTAAGTATAAAAAAGAAAGAACCATGAGCCTCATTCAATTGCGAGTTGCTCAATTGAATTGGGCTCTATATAAGCACATAACATATTTTTTATACAGAACTTTTTAGTTACTGAACTTCTATCCAAAATCAAGGTCTTCACTAACTAAAAACTTCGCTCAATAAATATGTTATGTGCTTATATAGAGCCCTCTTCAATTGGCAAAATTGCAATTCAATGAGGACCTATATATCTTTAATGGCCGAGGGCCTCACTCAAATGTGATTTGCCCATTTCAATAGGGCTCTATATAAGCACAGAGCATATTTTTTAAAGGAACTTTTTATTTGGTGAACACGTTGCTTTTGGATACAAGTTCACTAAATACAAAATTCGGTAAAAAAATATGCTCTGTGGTGATATTGAGCTCTATTCCATTGGCCAAAACACAATTGAATGAGGAGCTGACAATATAACAAATGCAGTAACCAAAGGCCCTCATTCAATTGCTATTTTGGACAATTTAATATGGCTATAAATAAGCACTTTTAGGCCCTTATTCAATTGCCATTTTGCTAATTCTATAGGGATATATATATTTTTTAAAGAACTTTTTCGTTAGTGAAAACCTTGCTTTTGGATAGATGCTTAATAACTAAAAACTTCTTTAACAAATATATGTGATGTGCTTATTTAGAACTCTATTCAATTTTCAAAATTGCAATTCAATGAGGGCCTTAGAGTACTATTACATTGTAAAAAATGCAATTCAATGAGGGGCAAACTATGCAACATATGTTACACACAAAGGCCCTCATTCAATTGCAATTTGCCCAATTGAATAGGGCTCTAAATAAGAACATAACATTTTTTTTTAAATAAGTTTTTAGTTACTAAAAATCTATCCAAAAGAAAGTTTTTCACTGACTAAAAACTTCTTTAAAAAAATATGCTATGTGCTTATTTAGGGCACGATTCAATTAGCCAAATTGCAATTGAATGAGACCCAAACTGCTACACACAAAACAGAATTGGAACAAACTCACACAAACACATAGCAAAATAAATTAACTTTCTTATTCAATGTTTAACAACCTATAAGCCTTACAAAGAAGCCTAAATAAGAATAACAAAAGTGTTGCGCACCTAATAGCATTGTACAAAAAATCACACAAACACATAGGAAACTACATTAACATTCTTCTTCAATGTTTAACAACCTATAACCAGTACAATCAAGAATAAATAACTTTTGCACAAGTGGTGCGCACAAAACAGGATTGTAAAAAACTAACACAAACACATAGCAAACTACATTAATTATATTATTTCATGTTTCACAAACTATAACCATCCTAATAAAGGTTAAATAAGTATACTACAAGTGGTGCGCACAAAACAGGATTGTACAAAAACTAACATAAACACATAGCAAAATAAATTCATATTCTTATTTAATATATCACAACCCACAAGCCTTACTAAGAACCTTAAATAAGAATAACAAAAGTCGTGGGATTGTACAGAAAGTAAAAAAAAAAAATAGAAAAAAATAACCATAACTGATACAATACAGCCAAATTCATACATTTTTTACTTATTTAAAAGACATTTCACTCAAACAACATTTTCTATTTTATATTACAACAGATACTGCGTGAAGACAATCGGACGAGGACTTTCAACACAGGACCAGACCATCGGACGAGGACTTTCACCAAAGGACCACAACATCGGACGAGGGCTATCGCCACAGGACCACAACATCGGACGAGGGCTATCGCCACAGGACCACACCATGGGACGAGGACTTCCAACAGAGGACCACACCATTGGACAACGATTTTCAACCGAGGACCAACAAACATTCGGATTTAAATCACACTTCAACCAAGGTACAGTATAATAAGTACAAAAGTAGAAAACTAAAGAAACTGCTTTCAGTTGCATCCGTGTCAACAGAAAAATAAAAAAATAAATTTACTATCTTCCTTATTCTATTTAAATTGCCACTATGCAATACATAGTTCAATAACCACATCAAATTTTTTTTTAGCAAAGAAGTTTTGCAGTGGTAAATATCTATCCACAAACAACGTTTTTAATAAATAAAACCATTATTTTAAAACAATATGTTACATGCTTATTTACAGCAGTATTCCATTGGCCAAATTCTTAGTCAGTGAGGACAGGAATTATAATTTTAACTAAATATAACTGATACATTAATGATTTGCCTTTTATTTCACCAATTGTGCACAAGAATCTTTAACAGGAATTACAAATTTAAATATACACAATTACATTTCTTTTTTTTCCTTTACAGATTAATATGGCTGATAACGAGACCAAAGAAGAGAAGAAAAGACGTAAAACTAGAGAAAGACAAGAGAGATCGGCCGCCCAGCAGACACCTGAGGAGAAAGAAATTCGACGAGAAAAAGAACACAAAAGACTTGCAAATAAAAGAATATCAGCTGCAAAAATGAAAGATACAACAACAAAAAAAAAAAAAGATAATAAAGCATTTACAAACTGTTCCTCAAACATCAGATGACATTTTACAAGATACCAGTCAAGACAGACCAAAAAAAGCAACTACAAAAAAAAAAGCATTTACAAACTCTTACTAAAAACTTACAGGACATTTCAACAAAACAAGGACAACATATACCAAGAAAAGCCACGAAAAAAACTAAACATTTAGAACCTGTTGTTGAAACATTTCATGACTTTTCACCTGATGAATATGAAAGTCAACATCCGATAGGCTTTGCAAATTGTCCTTTACTCAAGTCTTAAGCAGTAGAGGTTCATAGTTGTGGGGACATGAGTACTCAATGTCAATTTTGTGAGGCTTATTATTTTAAACAGGAGAGACCCAGAGATGGACAATTTATTAGTTGTTGTCAAAAAGGCAAGTTCAAACTTCCAGAAAGGAAACAATTTCCAAGCTATTTACAAAATATTATGACTGAACCTACGTTTCCAAATTACAAAAATTTTAAGACAAACATAAGATCCTACAATAGTGCCATATCATTTGCATCTATGGGGGCAACATTGGCTGCTAATGTACCAGGACATGGTCCTTACTGTTTTAAAGTCCAAGGACAAATTTATCATCGGACTTCACATTTACATCCAGAGCAAGGAGAGCAAAGAAAATTCGCTCAACTATATGTCCTAGATACAATGGAAGCTGTTGACCAACGTATATAGATGGAAGAAAATAAAAAATGCTTACCCAGTGTTTTCATAGAGCTAAATAACATTATGGACAACAATCCCTACAGTAAAGCATACAAAAAATTGGCAGAAGTAGAAAATGAACAACAACTTCATGCACAAAGACATCAATTACCCATGCCAAAGGTTAATATGGTGCTTAAAAGAGACAGACATACTGATAAACGTCGTTATAACTTGCCAAAATCAAATGAAGTTGCAATGGTATTTCAGAATGATGAAGGAGAACCACCATTTCAAAGAGACATTAGAGTATATCCCAGAAATGAGGAGCAACCATTTATAAATATTAATATCTTAAGTCCAAATTTAGATCCAATGACATATCCCATCTTTTTCCCACATGGAGAAGCAGGTTGGCAACCAAAATTAACCCTTCCCAGTTACCCAAATGCTAAAGCCAGAATCCGAAATAATGTTTCTATGCTTGAATTTAAAGTAGCTCAAATTGCCATTCGTGATGAATTTAATCCAATTTTATGTGGTGGAAAACTAACACAACAATGGATTATTGATTCCTATTTGCAAGTTGAGGCAAATAATTTAAACTTTATAAAATATCAACAAGATAAACTACGTGTAGAACAATATTGTGGACTCATGGACTATGTTGCTGACGTGGCTACAAGCAGAGACATGACAGCTGGCAAAGCCATCATTTTACCATCTTCCTTTCAAGGATCTCCTCGAAATATGAGAGAAAGATACAATGATGCTATGGCTATTGTGACAAAATTTGGAAAACAGGATTTATTTGTGACATTTACATGTAATCCACAATGGCCAGAAATTAATCAAAATCTACTTCTTGGACAAAGTGCTTCAGATCGACCAGATTTAGTAGCCAGAGTTTTTAAGATCAAATTAAATGAATTAATACGTGACTTCACTATAAATCAGTTATTTGGCAAATGTCTTGCTTATGTATATACCATTGAATTTAAAAAAAGAGGCCTTCCACATGCACATCTTCTCATAATACTTCAAGAGAAAGATAAATTAGATACTTCGGACAAAGTGGATGCAGTCATAGTTGCTGAACTACCAGATCCAGAACTATATAGTAGGCTATATGAGATTGTTACTCATCGCATGATTCATGGACCCTGTGGAGACCTTAATCCACAATCACCATGTATGGAAAATAATAAATGTTCAAAAGATTTTCCAAAAGATTATAGAGACAAAATATATGCAAATTGTGATGGATATCCACTTTATAAAAGAAGAGAAGGAGATAGTGCCATTATTCGTGGAAAAAAAGTGGACAATAGATATGTAGTACCCTACAATCCACATTTACGGTACTCATGAAGTACAACGCCCACATCAACGTAGAAGCCTGCACTTCCATCAAATCCATTAAATATGTCTACAAATATATTTACAAAGGCTATGATGCAGCTACTGTAGTCGTCAAAAGTGCAGACAACCCTGAATGTAGTGAGTTAGTACATGATGAACTTGCATCTCATGTAGATGCTCGCTATGTCAGTGCACCAGAAGCTATGTGGCGGCTTTTAAAATTTGAAATGCATGATAGATCACATGCAGTATATAGATTAGCAGTACATTTGCCACAACGACATTTAGTCTATTTCCATGCTGGAAATGAAATGAATGCATTGGCCCAAAGTGAAGATCGTCACACTACACTAACTGCATGGTTTGCATTAAATTCAAATGATGCTCAAGCAACACAATACTTATATATTGAAATTCCATATCACTATGTTTTTGTGAATGGATTATGGAGACCAAGAAAAACCAGAGGCAATAAAATAATTCCACGAATTTACACAGTCAGTCCAAGAGATGTTGAACGTTTTTGCTTACGGATATTACTTTTAAATGTTCCAGGAGCACAAAGTTTTGAACAATTAAGAACTGTTAATGACATTGTATATGAATCCTTCCATTTAGCTGCAAGACATAGAAACTTACTCGCTGATGATACAGAGTGGGAAAGATGTTTAGAAGAAGCAGCACAATGTCAAATGCCACGACAGAGGAGAGAACAATTTGCTTTTATTTGTATCTTCTCAAATGCTCCAAATGCATTAGCTTTGTGGGAGACTTTTAAAAGTAATATGGCTGAAGACTTTATGCGACGATACAATGAACTCATTGCACACTTAAAAGCGTTAATGGAAATCCAAGAAGTATTTTTAACTCATGGATTAAGTTGTGCAAGTTTTAATTTGCCTGATCCAGGTCTTATAGATGACATAAACTTTGAAGACTATGACATTCAACTACAAGCAGAAAGAACACAAGAAAGACTTGCAACTTTAAATACACTACAATTGCAAGCATTTCATGCCATTAAAAATGCAATAGATGATGACATGGTGACAGAGCGTTATTTCTATCTTGATGGAACTGGCGGATCAGGAAAAACCTATTTGTACAATTTATTAATGAGTTCAGTACGAGCACAAGGACAAATAGCAATGGCGTTTGCCACTACTGGAATTACTGCACTTTTATTAGAAGGTGGAAGAACTGTTCATAGTGGATTTAAACTGCCAGTGCCTATTTTAGAAAATTCGGTGTCAGATATTCGCATGACATCCTTACAAGCAAAGAAATTTAAGAAATGTAAATTAATTATAATAGATGAGGCCCAATGATGTCATGCTATGCCCTCCAATGTATTGACCGTTTGCTTCGTGAAGTCATGGATAATATTTTTCCATTTGGTGAAAAGGTAATGTTGTTGGGTGACGATTTTAGACAAACATTACCTGTTGTTGTACATGGAAATCGAACTGACATTATCGAAACCTGTATCAAGTCAAGCACAGTATGGAAACATTTTACCCATCTTCAACTGCAACAAAATATGAGATCAGAAGGACAAAATTATTTCAATGATTGGCTTATTAAAATTGGAGAAGGCAGAACAGAAAAAATACTACATTTAGCTGACGACACTGTAGAGATCCCACCTCAGATGATTTGTCAACAAGATATTATATCCGCTATATTTGAAGGGAGCATCAATAACGAAGAATATTCCGAGCTTGCCAACCAAGTCATACTGACGTGTAAAAATAAAGATGCATTAATCCTCAATAATGAAATCTTTAAAAAAATTAATGCACCACAAAGAAATTATCACAGTGCTGATTCTGTACTTGCTGATGACAATGAAAGTCAGGCTAACTTTTCGACTGAATTCATAAACTCTCTAACTCCTTCTGGAATGCCACCACATATTTTGCAGCTAAAGAAAGGTGCAATTATCATGTTACTGCAAAATATGAACCCCCAAAAAGGCCTATGCAATGGCACAAGATTAATTGTTCAACAATTAAGGGACCATTTTATAGATGCTGAAATTTTAACTGGGACCCATAAAGGAGAGAGAGTTTTCATACCAAGAATAGATTTAGCACCAAGTGAAAGTAGTCTCCCTTTTATACTTCAAAGAAGACAATTTCCCATTATTATGGCATTTGCCATGACCATTAATAAATCACAAGGTCAAACTTTCAAATCTGTGGGTATTTTTTTGGAAGAACCAGTATTTGCACATGGTCAATTGTACGTTGCATTGTCACGGTGCAAAAATCCACAGGCTATTAAAGTTTACATTGAAAAAAATGAAAGTCAAGGTGATTTATTAGAAGATGGACGTATTTTTACTAAAAACATTGTCTACTATGAAGTACTATAACTTTGCAGGATACAAACTAAAGCCATGCAAACATTTTGGAAAAACATTCAAAAATACATAACAATTTGTTGTTTAATTCAGTCATAATTAATGGAAGTCATGTTTATGGATAATTCGCCTCACAAAATACTTGCCTTGCATTTCTATGAAAAATTATGTTAAAATGTTAAGTCACTATGTTAATGTTTCTAATGTTACAAGTTTAAAAACAATATTTTCAAGTTATTTCATTCAACATATTACAAAGTTCATGTTAAGAGCTCAAGCACCTTTTAAGTCACAATGTAAATATTGTCTGTTATCTTAAGATTACTACCTACATTAATGTTTATCGCCAGTTTATGTGGTCAGTAAGGAATTACTTTCATTAGTTACGGTTTAAGGAGAGTTTTTACTGTATGCCTTCCTCTACATTCAATGTATATTAAACTTAACAATTATTCTGATACAAATTGCATGTTAATACTGATTAATTTAAAGTTAAACTGTTTTTACATTCAAATGTTAATACTTTTAATACAAAATTATGTTACAAAATGTATTCACTATGTTCCTGTTTATAATGTTCAAAATTAGACAAAGTTACATAAAAAATAAAGTTCAATTTTAAAAATATATACTTTCAAGGTTATTGCTTACATATATTTAAAACTTCATGTTAAAATTCGGGACGTTTCAAAAAGTCTTTTTACTTTTTACTTTCCTCTAGATTCTATGGGCCTCATTCTATTACCGGCCGTAAATCGGCCGTAAGGCTGCGATTCCTTGCGGGGGTTCAGTTAACTCGCGATTCTATTATACGGCCCCGCAAGGATCTCCCCTTACGGCCGGCCGCATATCTTGGAACCGGCTGTAAGCTCTGAAATATAAAAACGCAAAAATAAATTCAAGCCTGCACTGTACAGCTCTGTAAATGCTAGGGATCATATTGGGGGACATGAGGATTAAAAGTAACCCCCTCTCAAGCTTGCACATCAGCCCAAACCCGAGTTCAAATTAACTGTTTATTTTCCGGCTGCGGCGTGGGCGGGTCTGAGGTGCTCCAAGCACTCTGGACTTTTTACATGTATATTTTACGTATATTAAAAAAAAAAAATTTTACGGATTTGAGTATAGGGTAATTATGTGCTATTTTTGCTAACACCGAATATCACTTTATAGACTCTGCAAAGTGCAGGATGGCTTTATTTGGGCTATTTTATGTGCTTAATTGGTGCTAGCGGGACCTCTTTCCTGCAAGTAAGCTGCGGCTCGCTTTTAGCCTTGCAGAGAGGGTTCCCGGAGCAATTGAATTGCAAATAGGATTTTCTTACGGCCGATTTCCTTGCGGCCGTTTAAGATCAAAGGATTTCCTCCATCGCGAGCGGCCGCAAGAGATAGCAAGGCACCGGCCGCAAGCCTGCTGGAATCCCCGGCCGGAGGGGAATAGAATAGCAGAATATCTTGCGGCCGGTCCTTGCGGCCCCGCAACGGCTGCGGTCGCTAATAGAATGAGGCCCTATGTATATTAAAGTGAACAATTCTTCAGATACAAATTTCATGTTAAAAAACCATTACATCAACATTTTACAAAAATACATGTTCATATCACAATACTTACAAGGGTCAAAAATATATTTAAATAACTAAACAACTTCACAAACATATACATCACATTGCCGTCATTTTTTGACTGGCAAGTCGCTAGTAATAATAATAATAATAATGTAGAAGAGCATGCCCAGCCGGTACATCTACACATTATATACTACTAATAATAATAATAATAACAATAATAATAATAATGCTCAAGAGCATGCCCAGCCGGTACATCTACACATTATATAGTAATAATAATAATAATAATAATAATATAGAAGAGCATGCCCAGCCGGTACATCTACACATTATATAGTAATAATAATAATATTGCACAAGAGCATGCCCAGCCGGTACATCTACACATTATATAGTAATAATAATAATAATAAAGCAGAAGACCTCCCCTGTGTCTCTCCCCCCACTCCCTCCCATGTGTCTCTCTCCCCCCTCTCCCCTGTGTCTCCCCCCCACTCCCTCCCATGTGTCTCCCCCCCCTCTCCCCTGTGTCTCTCCCACCCTTGCTTGTGTCTCTACCCCCTCTCCCTTCCCCAGTTTTTCTTTCCCCCCTCTCCTGTGTCTTTTCCCTCTTCCCTCTTCCCTGTGTCACTCCCCCCTCCCCTGTGTCTCTACCCCCTCTCCCTTCCCGTGTTTCTTTCCCCCCTCCCCTGTGTCTTTCCCCCCCTTCCCTCTCCCCTGTGTCTCTCCCCCCTCATCTGTGTCTCTTCCCCCTTCTCCCCTGTGCCTCTACCCCCTCTCCCCTGTGTCTCTACCCCCTCTCCCTTCCCCTGTGTTTCTTCCCCCCTCCTCTGTGTCTTTAACCCCTTTCCTCTCCCCGGTGTCTCGTCACCACTCCTTCCCATTAGTCTCTTCCCCCCTCTCCCCTGTGTCTACCCCCCACTCTCTCCTGTGTCTCTCCCCCCTCCCATGTGTCTCTTCCCCTCACTTCTCCCTTACCCTGTTTCTCTTCCCCCCTCTGCCCTGTGTCTTCCTCCCCCTCTCCACTGTGTCTTCCTCCCCCTCTCCCCTCTCCTGTGTCTTCCTCTCCCTCTCCCCTGTGTTTCCTCCCCCTCTCCCCTCCCCTGTTAGCTTCTATACGCATACATACATACAATAAGAAATCTGGGGGGGGGGGGGGGTTACCCCTTACCCCCCCCCCCCCATTTCCAACACCCATGTGTACTGTATAATATTGTATTGCATTATGTTATATTATATCACTAGCGACTTGCCTGGCACAAATGACGGGGCAATAATAATAAATAAAAAAGTTTGAAGCCATGGCAATGCTGTTTGCCACACAATGTGATGCTTTTTGTACTCTGAGGACCTTCGGCGCTCATTGTGAGCCTCTTCCCTCGTGTCCTTCATGTTTCGTGCTTTGCAACGATCAATCTTCGGCGCTCATCGCAAAGACAGATATATAAGTACAGTGTTAAATATATAATTTTTTTGTGCAGTCTAAATTAAAAAATGTATTCAGGTCTCAGAGCATAATAAAGTGATTTAGATTTGTAACTGCTTTGAGAGTGCTATCGCTGGCAGTCAATGAGCAGTAATCCAGATATATAACTGCAGAGTAAAAAGTAAAACATTTTAGTGTAGTGTAAAGTCTACATTTTTATTTTCCATTACTAATTAATACTTATTAAATGAATGCACGATAATAACTATTGTGAATGAACAAATGTATTAGGAAGTGCGAAGCGTTAATGTATGTAAAGTAACCGCAGTGTAAAATATGCTATTAAGCGTATTTTTTTTATATATATATTTTTTAATAATAATGAATTAATTAATTACTAAAATACTTTACCTATTTGTAATTAATATATCCAGTGATCAATAACCTGAAGAGCTAACTAAAAAAGATTTTCCTAAAAAGCCGTACGAGGTAAAGATACACTATTAACAAGGACGCTAAATCATCCACACCCGCGTACCACATACACATTCCCTGCCATTTTACGACACTAACTTACACAATGCGGAAGTACCCAGCTACCCTAACGGCTTCCACTCACGCACGCAGCCTATTTACACTACACACTGCACACATTGCTGACACTTACACAGCAGCTCCACAGCACTGAAAACCTACATTGTATGCTGCAGGAACATGAAAACAGATTGTCAGCTCTTCAGCACAATGCTTCCTGCATATATTACTTACAAATAGGTAAAGTATATTCATTTAGTAATTATTTCATTAGCATACAAAAATACATATACACAAAAAAAACATTATCACATTAAACATAAAAGCCATTCACTGCGCGCCTCACAACGAGCGCCAACGCTGCTCCTAGCACACAAAGCCTTGCAATAAGCGCAAAAAACACATCACAGCCGACCAAAGAATAACAGCAAAAGCGCCTATCAGAAAAAAAATACAACCAACAGCCTCGCAGTGAGCGCCGAAGGATATCCGACCGCCAACAAAATGAATGTCTCGTCCAAACCATTACCTGCCTTACAATCTTATTGCCGCCATTTTTTGACGGGCAAGTCGCTAGTAAATATATAAAGATCAAGATAATAAAAGTATCAGGAAATGTAACACAAAGATGCACGCGCGTCTGAATAATACGACAAATACGGATTTTTGTCAAAAATGATATGATCGCAGTATTGGGTCATAAACCCTAAACACTGGAATCTGTTACATACAATTTACTGATGATGTCATTAATGTGCTTCAAGGTGGGGGGATCTCTTTTCATACTTTTTGAGCGGTGCAAATCCAACATACGCAGAGCGGAAACGCCACATCTGTGGGACACACACAAAGGGGTTCACTTTGGGAGAAAAAAACAAACAAATATGAAATATTTAATAATCATATTTTGATGTTACCAACAGATAAGGAAATGTTAAGGTACAAAGACCTATATGTCCCAGCATTTGGGTAGTGTGCGTTGCGCAGCCTGGATAGTAAGTCTGACGATCTTTACTACCAGCATGTCCTTTGGTCAATAATACATCTTTACTCAAGTTGTGATGAAAATTAAGAACACTTTATTGAATTGGTTCAGCTTATTTAAAACCTTGGACAACACATTATAGGGAGTGGCTACCTTTAGCCAAATCCCCATCCCCCCTGGGCCAATGGAGTAACTCTTACAATCAGTTAATTACCTCTGTCTAATCAGACGGGGCTAATCTGTGGGAACTTTTAGTGTCCGCCCCCGGGGCCGCCTTTAGGGGCGTCAACCTAATTCATTCTTGCCCAGGTAGGAGAAGGAAGAACATGCATCTCTCTCTCTCTCTGCCCCAGGTTCTGGGGCAGAGAAACCCTGTAGACAGGCCATATAGTTGGTGCCTGTATGTCTGCCCTTCTGCAGTGCATGTTAGATAACCTTTGCCCTCCAACCATCTGGCACCAGTCACTCCCTGCTCATAGATGGGGCTGCTACTAATCTGTAACACATATTCATATTTGTCCCCATAACTCACCGGTCATGCCACTCACATACCACTCACCCATCACATTGAGTCTATCACCTGACATTGGGGACATTGTAAGGGATTTATCCATGGCTAGGGGTACATACACGTTTAATATTTATACTATGCAGATGGATCTTTCACAGGAAACAAAACTGAGGTTATTATATCTAATAGTAGCAAACCTGGGAGTACTGGGAGTAATAATACTGCAGCAGGAGGTCAGGACTAATGTCACCTATAGACCCCCAGACAGATAAAGGTCAGTACTAATGTCCCTCTATAGACCCCCAGTCAGATAAAGGTCAGTACTAATGTCCCTCTATAGACCCCCAGTCAGATAAAGGTCATTACTAATGTCCCTCTATAGACACCCAGTCAGATAAAGGTCAGTACTAATGTCACCTATAGACCCCCAGTCATATAAAGGTCAGTACTAATGTCACTCTATAGACACCCAGTCAGATAAAGGTCAGTACTAATGTCCCTCTATAGACACCCAGTCAGATAAAGGTCATTACTAATGTCCCTCTATAGACACCCAGTCAGATAAAGGTCAGTACTAATGTCCCTCTATAGACCCCCAGTCATATAAAGGTCAGTACTAATGTCACTCTATAGACCCCCAGTCAGATAAAGTTTTGAAATGTTTCTTGGATAGCATTGGGGCTAAAGGAGGTTTGGCCATCAGGTAGTCTAAAGATACTGTATATTATGTCCTCTCTTGGGGGGTAAAGACTAATAATTCCTCCAATAAAATTCTGTTTTTTTTATGTGGGCAAGGTCCCTGGTTAGCCCATTGGGTTATCTGTTAAAAAGAGTGGTGCAGAGACTGTGGGGGCTGGTAGCCTCCTTGTCCCCGTGTGGCCGTTTAGAATCCCTGCTGCTGCATGTTTCAGCTTTATTAAGGTGTAATTGTACAGCGTTTGACTCAAGTAGCTGCCTGTGCTGGGTCAGTTTGGCTTAATTGCTGGGCCCTTTTCCTGCCAAGATGGCGACCGTCAGTCCATGGGCCTTTATGTCCCCTTCACTACCTTTGTCCCCGCTTGTGTGCTTTTTTGGGATGGCCCCCCTTTATATCTCCGACCCGTGGCCTTCTCAGGTCCCCCCCTCAATCTCTGAGTGTGGGTATGCGGGCTGGGGCGTTGAATCAGGCCTACCTTCTTCTCTGCTCGCTGCAAGATCAACAATACCTAATTTTTCAGGCATGTGTACATGCCTAATTTTTCTGGCCTCTGGTGCTGCACAGTGCGTTCAACAACCAAACCCCCAAAAAAGGCACATAACAGGGATTAAACTGATAGGAGTAGTACTACTTAACACACCACTCATATCTGGTGTAACAGTCGTGTACATTTAAAACAAAAAAACATTTTTTCTACTGTAATAGATTGCATAGCAGTAAGTTGTCTGCAAGCGTGTGTGTCAGACCTACAGCGTCTACTCTGCCAACTTCTGCAAGTGCACAGTGCCACTCATATCTGTTGTCACAGTAGCTTGGACGCATAGTACCAATCTGTCAAAACCGGTAATGATGAATGAGGTCTAGAGGAGCCTGGTTCCCTTATCCTCTACAGGTTGAGACCTAATGTTTGGGTGTCTCCAGACCAACACATGAGTACAAGCAGCACACAAACTCAAAGCCGCCATCCTCCTCCTGGTCCAGCATCATCAACCACATCAACCACTGCTGTCCTCCTTGCCCCCTCTCAACCATCCGCCACTGCGTCTCTCGCCTTGAGCAGTTCCTGCTAATTTGCCCATAGTCAGGTGCCTGTAAAGGACATGTTTGAGCGTAAGAAGCTAATGTCTCAAAGTGCCCCAAAATTGAAGTGATACGACCAACAAAGCATCTTTTTCCATCTCCCGGTTCTAAAAATCCAGGCCTTATACACGCCCCTTGATATGTGCTGTAACAGGTTTTAAACTGATAAGAGTAGTACTACTTAACACACGTTATAATAATGCAGAGAGAGGCAATGCAGTGAGAGGAGTCTGAAGAAGAGGAGTCAGAGGAGGAAGGTGGCTTTGAGGAGGTGGAAGACCAAACACAGCAGGCGTCCCAGGGGGCTTGTTGTCACCTTTCGGGGACCCTTGGTGTTGTACGTGGCTGGGTGGAGGAAGAGACCTTCAATGACATCAGTGAGGACATGGAACGGGACATGGCTAGCTTGGTATCCAACCTTGTGCAAATGGGGAGTTTGCGGTTGTGCAAATGGACTGTTTGCGGTTGTTTGCGGTGCGTTAAACGGGGAGTTTGGTCTGTCACTGTGAAGCGGGTGTAACCCTTACACTACCGGATCGATACAACATCATACCTGATGTTTTAAAGCACGTTATTCCAAACAATTTAGGAATGTTAAGTAATTTATGCCCTTTATGGCTTAAAACCAGACTCTGTATCAACTATGTAATTTTCCGTGGGAGTTTTGCCATGTATCCCCCTCCGGCATGCCACAGTCCAGTTGTTAGACCCCTTGAAACAACTTTCCCATCACTATTGTGGCCAGAAAGAGTCCCTGTGGGTTTTAAAATTCGCCTGCCCATTGAACTCTATGGCGGTTCGCCGATGTTCGCCGGTTCGCGAACATTTGCGGCGGTTCGCGGTTCGTGAACCGAAAATTTTATGTTCGCGACATCACTACCAAACATATCTTTTGGAATTATGGCCAAAAAGTTCAACCTTGGTTTCATCAGACCATAACACCTTTTCCCACATGCTTTTTTGCAAAATGTAGCCTGGCTTGGATGTTTTTCTTAGTAAGAAAAGGCTTTCGTCTTGCCACTCTACCCCATAGCCCAGACATATGAAGAATATGGGAGATTGTTGTCACATGTACCACACGGCCAGTACTTGCCAGATATTCCTGCAGCTCCTTTAATGTTGCTGTAGGCCTTTTGGTAGCCTCCCAGATCAGTTTTCTTCTTGTCTTTTCATCAATTTTGGAGGGAGCTCCAGTTCTTGGTAATATCACTGTTGTGCCATATTTTCTTCACTTGATGATGACTGTCTTCACTGTGTTCCATGGCATATCTAATGCCTTGGAAATTATTTTGTACCCTTCTCCTGACTGATACCTTTTAACAATGAGATCCCTCTGATGCTTTGGAAGCTCTCTGTGGACCATGGCTTTTGCTGTGGGATGCGACTAAGAAAACTTCAGGAAAGACCAACTAGAGCAGCTGAACTTTATTTGGGGTTAATCAGAGGCACTTTAAATGATGGCAGGTGTATGCTGACTCCTATTTAACACAATTTGGAATGTGATTGCTTAATTCTGAACACAGCTACATCCCCAGTTATAAGAGGGTGTGCAGACTTATGCAACCACATTATTTTTTTTATTTTTTTTATTCCCTCCACCTAAAAGATTTCAGTTTGTTTTTCAATTGAGTTGTACAGTTTATAGGTCACATTAAAGGAGGAAAAAGTTCTGAAATGATTTATCTTTGTCTAATTTTTTTACAGCACAGAAACTTGACATTTTAACAGGGGTGTGTAGACTTTTTATATCCACTGTATATATATATATATATATATATATATATAATAAATAGTACATTTGTATTCACATTTGAATGTTTTATGGTAGGTTAAATGTATTTCCTGCTCAGAATTCCGAGAAGTAGTTATTCACTGCACTCTGGGAAACTGGGTGGGGACATGCAAATCAGCCCACAATGCATTTTCACTCTTAAATCCAAACACGTTATAAATGGCTCTTTTTAGCCATATGTTTGCTATATTACACAGCTTTCAAACATAGAAGAGGATGGATTATACTCGAGGTTGGAGACCTACCCACAGACAGCACTATTTTGATCTTATTGAATCTTATCAGTGTGGGGCTGGTATATATTATATACACACCCACCAATATATGTGTATGTGTTGTTTCTCACTACAGTAATAGGCAACTGTTACAAGTACTCAAAGCTTCTTAATGTTCAGATGATCCTGTGTATGAAATCATGCCATAGTATTTATTATTTCCCTAAATTCACTGTATTTATATGAATTCTGAACATTCAGGGACCAGATACTCGGCCTTATATCAGGTCCATAAATAAGACTTTACCTTCTCCAGTTTTTTTTGTTTTTTTGTAAGTCTTTGACCTAGTTACCATAATGGTCCAATTGGGAAGATTTAATAGTAAATATCAAAATATACGTTACGTTTGTGTTGTGATGTTTGCTGGAAACGGTACTTAAATAGGTTTGTTTTTCCACCATCTTTAGGATTGGGAGCCTCATCTTTTTCAGATAAGCAGCTGCTTATTTACTTTACAGCTTTACTGGCAGAACCTGTTAAAGACTAAGAATGATGGGAGGAGTTCCAGCCAAAATACCAAGGGGAAAGCATCAGTTCTCAGTATAAGCTTTCTCACAAAAGATCTTTTTTTAAATTATTATTCCAGAAAATGGTGAAGTTGTTGATACAGATATTTACTACTGTAAAGTTATTAGCGGAAGATTACTAGGAACCTTTTTCACACGTTTTTGTTTATCTTATGAAATATTGAGATTAAGCTGAACCCTAATACAGTTCTTATAAAACGTATCCTTGTATTATCCTAAATATGTTATCCAATACAGAGAGCGTATATGTGATGACCAGCTTGGAGCCTGCTGAAAACCTCTACTTGAAAGTTCTATGTCCTCTCTACCCTCTCCCCGGATCCAGTTCCTGCTAATTCCGACATAGGAAACAGGAAATTTGCACAATTGACTGTACAGCTTCCTAACAATCTAATGGGTTTATTTAGCTGTGCACAGACAATTCAAATAGTATACGTGAGGTAACTAGTTTAGAAGGGAACTTTGAATGTGTTTAGGTTTGTGATGTAATTACCAGCTGGCACTGTGATGGGATTATCTCCGACACCAAACAAATTGGCAAGTGAGGTACTATAGGGGGCGGATTAAGTTAAAGGCATATCTAAATTTCCTGGATTATGAATGCATCTGATAGAGAGGAGAATCAGGTGTATGCAAACATTTTTTTTGCATGAAAAAATACCAAAATAAACATTTAAAAATATATCTTGAAGTTAGCAAAATGTCTTGTAATTTCTGACAGTTGAAAAATTAGAATAAACACCCCATTGAAACCCAGGCTAAATTAGCATTAAATGCATAATTCGTTTTGACCAATGAGGAGGCGGCTCAGGCAGGTGATACATTTTAATTAATCTCTGGGGTTCCTATTTGTGCTGCAAAGCAGCCTGCAATATGTAGTGTGTCTGTGGTAAAGGATGTGGGCAGCACAGGCAGAGAGCAGACACTGCACCAGGAAGCACATCCCAGCAGTGACTTCAGGGCTGACATCACTGCTCTCCTATTGACGGAGGACGGCACAGAAGGTGTGTAACAAGTTAAAATCAATCCTGTAATGCTGCATGCTGATTGGGTGGGGATCAGGGGCCTGTGTAGACACCCCTGAGGGTGTCAACATAATCATTAAAGGGATTTTTAAATAACAGAAAAGTAATATTTTAGGGAATTAAACCCATTAGTGCTTGACACTACAAATTCAAATGTGAGAACAACATTGGGTTAATCATAATCATATAGTAATAGAGAATTTTTATTAGTGAAAAAACAACGTCGATTAAAAGAATTTAAAAGAAATTTAAAAACACTGTGAAAGGTGGTTCCTTCAATGACTCTTGTGACCACTATTGCCACTCTATAGTTATAGTATTCTTAGAGTGTGGTTACACAGATAATTCCTCAGAGTGTATAAAAGGGCAACTGCACAATGATTCAAGGGCTGTAGACAAAACCCATAGGTATATGTATGTATATACAGTATTAGTATAGATTGCTGGCAAATGAAATGAAGCACCTATTATTAGTAGAGTTATCTTGGTGTTTCAAAACTGTAAAGGCTCAGCCTCATGTGGGAATGTCATGAAGTCTGATACAGATACCAGTCACTATATGCAGCAAAGCTGCTTTCTCTTAATGTATCTGTATACAAACACAACTGACATGCTGTTTATGAAGCATTAACTGTCTTCTCTTAACTAAGTTACTGAGAGTCTGTGTCAGTTCCTGGGTTAGGCTATAATAGCCCAAATTATATGCCCTTAAAAGTGCCTCTGAGTTCTTTGTAATAGAGCGTTTGCGCCTCCATTAGCTCGGAGTTTCGCGCTTCCTGATTGCGGCGTGCGTGATGACGTCACGCTACGTACGCCTGTTACCTAACATGTTTCTACGTTACAAAACGTCTTTGTCAAAGGATCAAGGCGTGTACTGAAAATGAGAGCTATTTAAAGGGAGCGGTTGCCATGGTTACCAGCGCTACCGAATGTGCTACACTAAAAAAACATCTCTTATGTATTATTAGCCTGGGAGGAAGGAAAATAATGAAAATTGAACTTGTATAAGATCACCCTTATATATAATAATGCAGGATTGAAGAAAGCTTCCATGTATCAATATTAATCAATGGATAAAGTCTCTTCTAGTGATCAATGTGTCACAGGGAAGTGGTTTTAATATGGCACATAGTGCTAAATAATTAAGAACCATAAAGTGCTAGTGCAAGGGATAATGAATGAAGTCCCAAACCATGAGGGACTGTGTACTAAATACCTATAGTGTATGAATATGCAATAGAGTCCTGGTTGAGTGATAAGGAGAGCACCATCTAAAAAGAGGAGCAATAAAGTAGCCTATAATTATATAAGCTAAAGTGATGGTGTACCAAAAAATATATCTATTAGGCAAAAGTGCCCTATAAAGGTGGCGGTAAAAGTGAACTGTAGTAAATAAAACATATAAGTGAAACATATAAGTGAAAAATATTTAAATGAAGGGAGTATAGGAAAAACCCTCATTTAAACCATTGGGTACTTGTGCTTGAAGTTTATAAATCCATTTAGATTCAGATTGTAGTATTTTTTTTTGGAAATTGCCCCTTCTGGGCCCTGGAGTTACTGAGTCTATGATGCAGAACTTAAGTGCATCCGGATTGTTGTTGTGGCAATATTTAATATGTCTTGCTATGGGGGTATCATATTCATTAAGAATAGAGTATATATGTTCCCCCATTCTACGTCGAAGCTCTCTACAGGTTTTACCTACATAAATCTTATTGCAAAGGCATGTGGCTATATATATCACTCCTGTAGATTTACAGTTAAAGAAGTTGTTAATCTCGTAGCTGAGCCAATTAATAGGGTGTATGTAGTTTTTGCATGGTTTCACAAATTTGCAAAATTTGCATCTACCACATTTGTACATTCCCTTAAGGGGTTTAAGCCATGTCTTGGTCTCAATTGGATTGTCATTGTACAAACTATGTACAATCATATCTTTGATATTGGTGCCTCTCCTATATGTAATGCTTGCCTTTGGGGTTAGAGCATCTTGTATGTCTTTGTCACTTGTGAGAAGATGCCAATGCTTTTCAAGAATGGTCCTAATAATGTCAGAGTCATGACCATATGTCATTATACATCTAATAAGATCCTGGTTAGATGTGTCATTTGCTTTAGTGATATTATTTACCTGTTTCTTTGTGACATGTGCATTAAGCAGGTCAGTTCTATTACAAGATAGGGCATGCTTGTAGGCCGATTTAAGACTCCTATTCGGATAACCTCTTGATTTAAACCGCTATCTAAGTTTATCTGCTTCTGTTTTGAATTCATGTTCTGTACTGCAATTTCTCCGAATCCTTAAATATTGGCCTTTAGGGATTCCTCTTTTTTGGGGTCCAAAGTGCTGGCTCTCCCATTTTAATAGTGTGTTGGAGGCTGTTTCCTTTCTAAAGGTTGAAGTGCAGATTCTCCCCTCTAAGTCTTTTCTAATTTTTAAATCTAGGAAGGAGACTTCACTTTGACTTGCCTCAGAGGTAAATCTCAGGCCTAGTTCGTTGTTATTCAAATATGATATGAACGCAGTTAGATCTTCTCTGTTGCCCGTCCAGACAAGAATCACATCATCTATGTATCTTCTCCAGATGAGTATATTACTTCCAAAGGTATGTGCGTTATCATCATATATATATTTGTCCTCCCACCAACCAAGGAAAAGATTGGCATAACTGGGAGCACACAGTGTTCCCATTGCCGTTCCTTGTTGTTGGTGGTACCATTTATGGTTAAAGACGAAAAAGTTATGTTTCAGAACATATTCAAGCAGTGATATCAGTAGTTGGTTTAATTCTTCAAAGATGGAGCCTTTCATCTTAAGAAAGTATTTTATTGCATCAATCCCAAAATGATGAGGAATACTACTATAGAGAGCTTCGACGTCAATGCATACCAGCCACGAGTCAGTAGGTATAGTTAGGTCTTCTAGTTGCCTAAGGATATCTGGGGTGTCCTTCACATATGATGGCAATCCCATCACAAAGTCTCTCAGATGGTAGTCCAAAAAAACACTACAATTGTGTGACAAATTATCAGTGCCAGAGACTATAGGTCTTCCCGGGATAGGCCTAGTCTTTTTATGTACTTTTGGAAGGGAGTAGAAGACTGACACCGTAGGGAATTTAGGGAGCAGAAAATGATAAGTTTGATCATCAATGATTCCTGAGTGTTTAACACCATCTAAGATATTCTTGAGGGTGGATTTAAATTCAGCTGTGGGATCCTTGGGAATGATCTTATAAGTCATTTTATCCTTAAGGATCCTTTCACACATATCTTTATAGTCCATGTTATCCATTAGGACTATATTACCGCCCTTATCGGCTGGTTTGATGTGGATGGTGTTATCGTCTCTCAGTTCTTTAAGAGCTGCATATTCAGATTTAGTGAGATTGTATATTTTTTTGTAGCTCATATGATCTATGTTCTCTATATCATTCGAGACTTGTTGTAAAAATACCCAGATGTTGGCATAATCTTTCAATTGCGGCATGAAAGTACTTTTATTTCTCCATCTCTTAGGTTCAATTGTTGGTGTGCAGTTTTCTTCCAGTAATTCCACAAGGCCTTGTATAATCTTAATGTCCTCTTGGAGTACACCTAAGTTGAGGATTTCCCTCTCTTGCTTCATTTTATAAAACTTATGTAGAGCTAACTTTCTGGAGAACAAATTTAAGTCCCTTATGTGAGTAAAGGTATCTGCTTTGGATGTAGGTACAAAGGTTAGGCCTTTACTTAATACTGAAATATGTGACTCTTGCATTTTAAAGTGGGATAAGTTAATAATTCTTAGTTCATCCTCTCTTTTGCTGGGTATCCTTGAAATTGATTTGATCTTGTTTGTATCGGTCTCCTTCCTTGAGACCGTCCTCTTCCTAAAAAAGGAGTAGGAGGGAGATCATTATCATATCTGGAATATGGTCTTGTTAATCTGTCAGGATCATATTGATTTCTTCTCGAGCGTAGTTCATATTGGTCCCTTCTCCAATTGGAGTTTCTTGTTCTATTATTGGTTTTATATTGATGGAAATTGGGACCTATGAGATCTTTTCTGGTAGTATTATCCTCTATATCTGAGGTATCATAATCAGATGAACTAATTTCAGATCCGGTTTGAGTTTCAGAATTTGCTGGTAGTCTCTTATATATTCTACCTGTCTTGAAATCTGTTTGATCTCTTAGAAATTTCCTTTGTTTGCGATCTTTAATGTCTTTTTTAAATTTGTCAATGTTAAAGTTCAATTTGTTGCACAAAATTTCAAAGTCAGAGAGGTCTTTGAATTTGTCAACCTCTGCTTGATTCAGTATAACTCTTTGTTTAATGTTCTCCAGATTTTTCTGCTCAGTTTCAATAATCAAGGACATAAGGTCCATAGAGCATTTAAATAGGATTTCCTTCCATTTGGACAGAAAGGTCTCATCATTTATGTTGGAGGCTGGTGTAATATTAGTCCTCAAACCTCTAGGGATTAGTTTATTTTTCATATAATTTTGGAGACTGGATATTTCCCAGATTGATCTAATTTGCTTCCTCATATTTTTTTGAAGCTCATATAGAGCTGAATTTACATCCTTATTTTCAGTTCTGGGTTGTATTGAGGGCATAAAAGTTTCCTCTGCCTCAATTTGTAATTGTGCAAAGTCCAGACTAGTGATGTTAGCCCCTGCCATTTTAAATTGTATAGTTTATTTTCTGGGCTAACAGCAGGCAGAGAGAGTAAAAGTGTAGACTTGTTATTACAGCCCCTAAGGGTGGATTGAACCACTGTTAGAAATGAACAGAAAAGTAATATCTTAGGGAATTAAACCCATTAGTGCTTGACACTACAAATTCAAATGTGAGAACAACATTGGGTTAATCATAATCATATAGTAATAGAGAATTTTTATTAGTGAAAAAACAACGTCGATTAAAAGAATTTAAAAGAAATTTAAAAACACTGTGAAAGGTGGTTCCTTCAATGACTCTTGTGACCACTATTGCCACTCTATAGTTATAGTATTCTTAGAGTGTGGTTACACAGATAATTCCTCAGAGTGTATAAAAGGGCAACTGCACAATGATTCAAGGGCTGTAGACAAAACCCATAGGTATATGTATGTATATACAGTATTAGTATAGATTGCTGGCAAATGAAATGAAGCACCTATTATTAGTAGAGTTATCTTGGTGTTTCAAAACTGTAAAGGCTCAGCCTCATGTGGGAATGTCATGAAGTCTGATACAGATACCAGTCACTATATGCAGCAAAGCTGCTTTCTCTTAATGTATCTGTATACAAACACAACTGACATGCTGTTTATGAAGCATTAACTGTCTTCTCTTAACTAAGTTACAGAGAGTCTGTGTCAGTTCCTGGGTTAGGCTATAATAGCCCAAATTATATGCCCTTAAAAGTGCCTCTGAGTTCTTTGTAATAGAGCGTTTGCGCCTCCATTAGCTCGGAGTTTCGCGCTTCCTGATTGCGGCGTGCGTGATGACGTCACGCTACGTACGCCTGTTACCTAACATGTTTCTACGTTACAAAACGTCTTTGTCAAAGGATCAAGGCGTGTACTGAAAATGAGAGCTATTTAAAGGGAGCGGTTGCCATGGTTACCAGCGCTACCGAATGTGCTACACTAAAAAAACATCTCTTATGTATTATTAGCCTGGGAGGAAGGAAAATAATGAAAATTGAACTTGTATAAGATCACCCTTATATATAATAATGCAGGATTGAAGAAAGCTTCCATGTATCAATATGAATCAATGGATAAAGTCTCTTCTAGTGATCAATGTGTCACTGGGAAGTGGTTTTAATATGGCACATAGTGCTAAATAATTAAGAACCATAAAGTGCTAGTGCAAGGGATAATGAATGAAGTCCCAAACCATGAGGGACTGTGTACTAAATACCTATAGTGTATGAATATGCAATAGAGTCCTGGTTGAGTGATAAGGAGAGCACCATCTAAAAAGAGGAGCAATAAAGTAGCCTATAATTATATAAGCTAAAGTGATGGTGTACCAAAAAATATATCTATTAGGCAAAAGTGCCCTATAAAGGTGGCGGTAAAAGTGAACTGTAGTAAATAAAACATATAAGTGAAACATATAAGTGAAAAATATTTAAATGAAGGGAGTATAGGAAAAACCCTCATTTAAACCATTGGGTACTTGTGCTTGAAGTTTATAAATCCATTTAGATTCAGATTGTAGTAATTTTTTTTGGAAATTGCCCCTTCTGGGCCCTGGAGTTACTGAGTCTATGATGCAGAACTTAAGTGCATCCGGATTGTTGTTGTGGCAATATTTAATATGTCTTGCTATGGGGGTATCATATTCATTAAGAATAGAGTATATATGTTCCCCCATTCTACGTCCAAGCTCTCTACAGGTTTTACCTACATAAATCTTATTGCAAAGGCATGTGGCTATATATATCACTCCTGTAGATTTACAGTTAAAGAAGTTGTTAATCTCGTAGCTGAGCCCATTAATAGGGTGTATGTAGTTTTTGCATGGTTTCACAAATTTGCAAAATTTGCATCTACCACATTTGTACATTCCCTTAAGGGGTTTAAGCCATGTCTTGGTCTCAATTGGATTGTCATTGTACAAACTATGTACAATCATATCTTTGATATTGGTGCCTCTCCTATATGTAATGCTTGCCTTTGGGGTTAGAGCATCTTGTATGTCTTTGTCACTTGTGAGAAGATGCCAATGCTTTTCAAGAATGGTCCTAATAATGTCAGAGTCATGACCATATGTCATTATACATCTAATAAGATCCTGGTTAGATGTGTCATTTGCTTTAGTGATATTATTTACCTGTTTCTTTGTGACATGTGCATTAAGCAGGTCAGTTCTATTACAAGATAGGGCATGCTTGTACGCCGATTTAAGACTCCTATTCGGATAACCTCTTGATTTAAACCGCTGTCTAAGTTTATCTGCTTCTGTTTTGAATTCATGTTCTGTACTGCAATTTCTCCGAATCCTTAAATATTGGCCTTTAGGGATTCCTCTTTTTTGGGGTCCAAAGTGCTGGCTCTCCCATTTTAATAGTGTGTTGGAGGCTGTTTCCTTTCTAAAGGTTGAAGTGCAGATTCTCCCCTCTAAGTCTTTTCTAATTTTTAAATCTAGGAAGGAGACTTCACTTTGACTTGCCTCAGAGGTAAATCTCAGGCCTAGTTCGTTGTTATTCAAATATGATATGAACGCAGTTAGATCTTCTCTGTTGCCCGTCCAGACAAGAATCACATCATCTATGTATCTTCTCCAGATGAGTATATTACTTCCAAAGGTATGTGCGTTATCATCATATATATATTTGTCCTCCCACCAACCAAGGAAAAGATTGGCATAACTGGGAGCACACGGTGTTCCCATTGCCGTTCCTTGTTGTTGGTGGTACCATTTATGGTTAAAGACGAAAAAGTTATGTTTCAGAACATATTCAAGCAGTGATATCAGTAGTTGGTTTAATTCTTCAAAGATGGAGCCTTTCATCTTAAGAAAGTATTTTATTGCATCAATCCCAAAATGATGAGGAATACTACTATAGAGAGCTTCGACGTCAATGCATACCAGCCACGAGTCAGTAGGTATAGTTAGGTCTTCTAGTTGCCTAAGGATATCTGGGGTGTCCTTCACATATGATGTCAATCCCATCACAAAGTCTCTCAGATGGTAGTCCAAAAAAACACTACAATTGTGTGACAAATTATCAGTGCCAGAGACTATAGGTCTTCCCAGGATAGGCCTAGTCTTTTTATGTACTTTTGGAAGGGAGTAGAAGACTGACACCGTAGGGAATTTAGGGAGCAGAAAATGATAAGTTTGATCATCAATGATTCCTGAGTGTTTAACACCATCTAAGATATTCTTGAGGGTGGATTTAAATTCAGCTGTGGGATCCTTGGGAATGATCTTATAAGTCATTTTATCCTTAAGGATCCTTTCACACATATCTTTATAGTCCATGTTATCCATTAGGACTATATTACCGCCCTTATCGGCTGGTTTGATGTGGATGGTGTTATCGTCTCTCAGTTCTTTAAGAGCTGCATATTCAGATTTAGTGAGATTGTATATTTTTTTGTAGCTCATATGATCTATGTTCTCTATATCATTCGAGACTTGTTGTAAAAATACCCAGATGTTGGCATAATCTTTCAATTGCGGCATGAAAGTACTTTTATTTCTCCATCTCTTAGGTTCAATTGTTGGTGTGCAGTTTTCTTCCAGTAATTCCACAAGGCCTTGTATAATCTTAATGTCCTCTTGGGGTACACCTAAGTTGAGGATTTCCCTCTCTTGCTTCATTTTATAAAACTTATGTAGAGCTAACTTTCTGGAGAACAAATTTAAGTCCCTTATGTGAGTAAAGGTATCTGCTTTGGATGTAGGTACAAAGGTTAGGCCTTTACTTAATACTGAAATATGTGACTCTTGCATTTTAAAGTGGGATAAGTTAATAATTCTTAGTTCATCCTCTCTTTTGCTGGGTATCCTTGAAATTGATTTGATCTTGTTTGTATCGGTCTCCTTCCTTGAGACCGTCCTCTTCCTAAAAAAGGAGTAGGAGGGAGATCATTATCATATCTGGAATATGGTCTTGTTAATCTGTCAGGATCATATTGATTTCTTCTCGAGCGTAGTTCATATTGGTCCCTTCTCCAATTGGAGTTTCTTGTTCTATTATTGGTTTTATATTGATGGAAATTGGGACCTATGAGATCTTTTCTGGTAGTATTATCCTCTATATCTGAGGTATCATAATCAGATGAACTAATTTCAGATCCGGTTTGAGTTTCAGAATTTGCTGGTAGTCTCTTATATATTCTACCTGTCTTGAAATCTGTTTGATCTCTTAGAAATTTCCTTTGTTTGCGATCTTTAATGTCTTTTTTAAATTTGTCAATGTTAAAGTTCAATTTGTTGCACAAAATTTCAAAGTCAGAGAGGTCTTTGAATTTGTCAACCTCTGCTTGATTCAGTATAACTCTTTGTTTAATGTTCTCCAGATTTTTCTGCTCAGTTTCAATAATCAAGGACATAAGGTCCATAGAGCATTTAAATAGGATTTCCTTCCATTTGGACAGAAAGGTCTCATCATTTATGTTGGAGGCTGGTGTAATATTAGTCCTCAAACCTCTAGGGATTAGTTTATTTTTCATATAATTTTGGAGACTGGATATTTCCCAGATTGATCTAATTTGCTTCCTCATATTTTTTTGAAGCTCATATAGAGCTGAATTTACATCCTTATTTTCAGTTCTGGGTTGTATTGAGGGCATAAAAGTTTCCTCTGCCTCAATTTGTAATTGTGCAAAGTCCAGACTAGTGATGTTAGCCCCTGCCATTTTAAATTGTATAGTTTATTTTCTGGGCTAACAGCAGGCAGAGAGAGTAAAAGTGTAGACTTGTTATTACAGCCCCTAAGGGTGGATTGAACCACTGTTAGAAATGAACAGAAAAGTAATATCTTAGGGAATTAAACCCATTAGTGCTTGACACTACAAATTCAAATGTGAGAACAACATTGGGTTAATCATAATCATATAGTAATAGAGAATTTTTATTAGTGAAAAAACAACGTCGATTAAAAGAATTTAAAAGAAATTTAAAAACACTGTGAAAGGTGGTTCCTTCAATGACTCTTGTGACCACTATTGCCACTCTATAGTTATAGTATTCTTAGAGTGTGGTTACACAGATAATTCCTCAGAGTGTATAAAAGGGCAACTGCACAATGATTCAAGGGCTGTAGACAAAACCCATAGGTATATGTATGTATATACAGTATTAGTATAGATTGCTGGCAAATGAAATGAAGCACCTATTATTAGTAGAGTTATCTTGGTGTTTCAAAACTGTAAAGGCTCAGCCTCATGTGGGAATGTCATGAAGTCTGATACAGATACCAGTCACTATATGCAGCAAAGCTGCTTTCTCTTAATGTATCTGTATACAAACACAACTGACATGCTGTTTATGAAGCATTAACTGTCTTCTCTTAACTAAGTTACTGAGAGTCTGTGTCAGTTCCTGGGTTAGGCTATAATAGCCCAAATTATATGCCCTTAAAAGTGCCTCTGAGTTCTTTGTAATAGAGCGTTTGCGCCTCCATTAGCTCGGAGTTTCGCGCTTCCTGATTGCGGCGTGCGTGATGACGTCACGCTACGTACGCCTGTTACCTAACATGTTTCTACGTTACAAAACGTCTTTGTCAAAGGATCAAGGCGTGTACTGAAAATGAGAGCTATTTAAAGGGAGCGGTTGCCATGGTTACCAGCGCTACCGAATGTGCTACACTAAAAAAACATCTCTTATGTATTATTAGCCTGGGAGGAAGGAAAATAATGAAAATTGAACTTGTATAAGATCACCCTTATATATAATAATGCAGGATTGAAGAAAGCTTCCATGTATCAATATGAATCAATGGATAAAGTCTCTTCTAGTGATCAATGTGTCACTGGGAAGTGGTTTTAATATGGCACATAGTGCTAAATAATTAAGAACCATAAAGTGCTAGTGCAAGGGATAATGAATGAAGTCCCAAACCATGAGGGACTGTGTACTAAATACCTATAGTGTATGAATATGCAATATAGTCCTGGTTGAGTGATAAGGAGAGCACCATCTAAAAAGAGGAGCAATAAAGTAGCCTATAATTATATAAGCTAAAGTGATGGTGTACCAAAAAATATATCTATTAGGCAAAAGTGCCCTATAAAGGTGGCGGTAAAAGTGAACTGTAGTAAATAAAACATATAAGTGAAACATATAAGTGAAAAATATTTAAATGAAGGGATTATAGGAAAAACCCTCATTTAAACCATTGGGTACTTGTGCTTGAAGTTTATAAATCCATTTAGATTCAGATTGTAGTAATTTTTTTTGGAAATTGCCCCTTCTGGGCCCTGGAGTTACTGAGTCTATGATGCAGAACTTAAGTGCATCCGGATTGTTGTTGTGGCAATATTTAATATGTCTTGCTATGGGGGTATCATATTCATTAAGAATAGAGTATATATGTTCCCCCATTCTACGTCCAAGCTCTCTACAGGTTTTACCTACATAAATCTTATTGCAAAGGCATGTGGCTATATATATCACTCCTGTAGATTTACAGTTAAAGAAGTTGTTAATCTCGTAGCTGAGCCCATTAATAGGGTGTATGTAGTTTTTGCATGGTTTCACAAATTTGCAAAATTTGCATCTACCACATTTGTACATTCCCTTAAGGGGTTTAAGCCATGTCTTGGTCTCAATTGGATTGTCATTGTACAAACTATGTACAATCATATCTTTGATATTGGTGCCTCTCCTATATGTAATGCTTGCCTTTGGGGTTAAGGGCCGATAAGGGCGGTAATATAGTCCTAATGGATAACATGGACTATAAAGATATGTGTGAAAGGATCCTTAAGGATAAAATGACTTATAAGATCATTCCCAAGGATCCCACAGCTGAATTTAAATCCACCCTCAAGAATATCTTAGATGGTGTTAAACACTCAGGAATCATTGATGATCAAACTTATCATTTTCTGCTCCCTAAATTCCCTACGGTGTCAGTCTTCTAGTCCCTTCCAAAAGTACATAAAAAGACTAGGCCTATCCCGGGAAGACCTATAGTCTCTGGCACTGATAATTTGTCACACAATTGTAGTGTTTTTTTGGACTACCATTTGAGAGACTTTGTGATGGGATTGCCATCATATGTGAAGGACACCCCAGATATCCTTAGGCAACTAGAAGACCTAACTATACCTACTGACTCGTGGCTGGTATGCATTGACGTCGAAGCTCTCTATAGTAGTATTCCTCATCATTTTGGGATTGATGCAATAAAATACTTTCTTAAGATGAAAGGCTCCATCTTTGAAGAATTTAACCAACTACTGATATCACTGCTTGAATATGTTCTGAAACATAACTTTTTTGTCTTTAACCATAAATGGTACCACCAACAACAAGGAACGGCAATGGGAACACCGTGTGCTCCCAGTTATGCCAATCTTTTCCTTGGTTGGTGGGAGGACAAATATATATATGATGATAACGCACATACCTTTGGAAGTAATATACTCATCTGGAGAAGATACATAGATGATGTGATTCTTGTCTGGACAGGCAACAGAGAAGATCTAACTGCGTTCATATTATATTTGAATAACAACGAACTAGGCCTGAGATTTACCTCTGAGGCAAGTCAAAGTGAAGTCTCCTTCCTAGATTTAAAAATTAGAAAAGACTTAGAGGGGAGAATCTGCACTTCAACCTTTAGAAAGAAAACAGCCTCCAACACACTATTAAAATGGGAGAGCCAGCACTTTGGACCCCAAAAAAGAGGAATCCCTAAAGGCCAATATTTAAGGATTCGGAGAAATTGCAGTACAGAACATGAATTCAAAACAGAAGCAGATAAACTTAGACAGCGGTTTAAATCAAGAGGTTATCCGAATAGGAGTCTTAAATCGGCCTACAAGCATGCCCTATCTTGTAATAGAACTGACCTGCTTAATGCACATGTCACAAAGAAACAGGTAAATAATATCACTAAAGCAAATGACACATCTAACCAGGATCTTATTAGATGTATAATGACATATGGTCATGACTCTGACATTATTAGGACCATTCTTGAAAAGCATTGGCATCTTCTCACAAGTGACAAAGACATACAAGATGCTCTAACCCCAAAGGCAAGCATTACATATAGGAGAGGCACCAATATCAAAGATATGATTGTACATAGTTTGTACAATGACAATCCAATTGAGACCAAGACATGGCTTAAACCCCTTAAGGGAATGTACAAATGTGGTAGATGCAAATTTTGCAAATTTGTGAAACCATGCAAAAACTACATACACCCTATTAATGGGCTCAGCTACGAGATTAACAACTTCTTTAACTGTAAATCTACAGGAGTGATATATATAGCCACATGCCTTTGCAATAAGATTTATGTAGGTAAAACCTGTAGAGAGCTTCGACGTAGAATGGGGGAACATATATACTCTATTCTTAATGAATATGATACCCCCATAGCAAGACATATTAAATATTGCCACAACAACAATCCGGATGCACTTAAGTTCTGCATCATAGACTCAGTAACTCCAGGGCCCAGAAGGGGCAATTTCCAAAAAAAATTACTACAATCTGAATCTAAATGGATTTATAAACTTCAAGCACAAGTACCCAATGGTTTAAATGAGGGTTTTTCCTATACTCCCTTCATTTAAATATTTTTCACTTATATGTTTCACTTATATGTTTTATTTACTACAGTTCACTTTTACCGCCACCTTTATAGGGCACTTTTGCCTAATAGATATATTTTTTGGTACACCATCACTTTAGCTTATATAATTATAGGCTACTTTATTGCTCCTCTTTTTAGATGGTGCTCTCCTTATCACTCAACCAGGACTCTATTGCATATTCATACACTATAGGTATTTAGTACACAGTCCCTCGTGGTTTGGGACTTCATTCATTATCCCTTGCACTAGCACTTTATGGTTCTTAATTATTTAGCACTATGTGCCATATTAAAACCACTTCCCAGTGACACATTGATCACTAGAAGAGACTTTATCCATTGATTCATATTGATACATGGAAGCTTTCTTCAATCCTGCATTATTATATATAAGGGTGATCTTATACAAGTTCAATTTTCATTATTTTCCTTCCTCCCAGGCTAATAATACATAAGAGATGTTTTTTTAGTGTAGCACATTCGGTAGCGCTGGTAACCATGGCAACCGCTCCCTTTAAATAGCTCTCATTTTCAGTACACGCCTTGATCCTTTGACAAAGACGTTTTGTAACGTAGAAACATGTTAGGTAACAGGCGTACGTAGCGTGACGTCATCACGCACGCCGCAATCAGGAAGCGCGAAACTCCGAGCTAATGGAGGCGCAAACGCTCTATTACAAAGAACTCAGAGGCACTTTTAAGGGCATATAATTTGGGCTATTATAGCCTAACCCAGGAACTGACACAGACTCTCAGTAACTTAGTTAAGAGAAGACAGTTAATGCTTCATAAACAGCATGTCAGTTGTGTTTGTATACAGATACATTAAGAGAAAGCAGCTTTGCTGCATATAGTGACTGGTATCTGTATCAGACTTCATGACATTCCCACATGAGGCTGAGCCTTTACAGTTTTGAAACACCAAGATAACTCTACTAATAATAGGTGCTTCATTTCATTTGCCAGCAATCTATACTAATACTGTATATACATACATATACCTATGGGTTTTGTCTACAGCCCTTGAATCATTGTGCAGTTGCCCTTTTATACACTCTGAGGAATTATCTGTGTAACCACACTCTAAGAATACTATAACTATAGAGTGGCAATAGTGGTCACAAGAGTCATTGAAGGAACCACCTTTCACAGTGTTTTTAAATTTCTTTTAAATTCTTTTAATCGACGTTGTTTTTTCACTAATAAAAATTCTCTATTACTATATGATTATGATTAACCCAATGTTGTTCTCGGATTTTTAAATAATAAAAATAAAATGTTTTATGAATTGTGCTGCATATATCAAGGATTGTGTTTACTGAAGGAATGCAGAAATGTTTTAACCCATGAAAGTTAGATATGCATTTAACAGGTTAAGGGCAGGTAATGTAATCATGTTTGTGATATGAACCAAAGTTGTATTGCCTATAAATGTCCCAACTTGTCCCAATAAAGACTCTTCTAAGGAACATAGCCATGGTGCTCTTTTTTTTTTAGAGGTTATAACCTATGTTTGTTCATTTTAACCCCTTGATTCCTGTTCTGCTTCCTGATGGTCCTGCAATAGAAACTGGTCACTGAGAAGCCCATCCACTCCACGGTCCAATTATTCAATTATTAATATTAATTTCATATACATTATTTTCTTAAGAAGTGCTTTTTAAGCTCAAGCAAATAGTCCCTGTATGGGTCTGTCCACTGCAGCGCACCTAGTACTTGCTGTGCATTTTCATACTAACCAATCAGTGACTATATCTCAGCAACATGCTACTGAGAAGTAGTCCCTGTATGGGTCTGCTGGATGTGCAGTGTAATGTCCTAGCCTATTTGTTTGATTTTAGGCAGTAAAAACGGTTTGCCTGCTGTATTGCACAGCTTTAAGCAAAGCCCAGGATGGATTAAGCACAAGCCGGAAGACCTACCCACAAAATAAACCATGTTTAAAATGGTATTTGATTATAGAGCGAAGCCTTTGTGGACACATTTATATGTCTCTGACAGGCTCCCAGAATGCAGTGTAATAGCTGTTTTTGTGTATATATATATATATATATATACATATATATATATACATATATATATATATATATATATATATATATATATATTGTGACAAACCACTTCTTTTACAGGTAGGATTGTCACCGATCTTGCAGTAACCACAGCCTTCTAGGGTATACAAAGTCCAGGACACCTTCAGCTCAGTTTTCCTTTTTTATTCAGTTTGAAAGCAGGTACTTTAAATAATAACAAAACAAACAAAATCCCTTGCTCTTACTTGAGCTCTTACTAGACAGTACTTGCTATCTGCAATTGGGTGGCTTTCCCACTTACCAATTTCCCAAACAAAAGCAATGTCTTTGCAATAAGCGCAGCCTCTCCTAGCTGTCTTTTCCTCTCCCCCTTGGAGCAGGCTGCTCTCTTCTTTTAAAGGCCTGTCTGCTAATTGAGTAGCTACAGGTGAGTGCCAATTAGCTAACTCTTAAAAACCAGATCCAAGCTGTGGTCTGTTATACAGCAACTAGTGCTGTTGGAGCATTGGCCCCCCCTGCTCTCCAAATACTCCGCCCCAGGGACCCATACCATGTTTTGCAGAGCATCAGCTATGCATATTGCAAACTGTAACATCTCTCCCTGGGGCATTTAACTGAGAAATCCTCTGGTTGCTGTCTAGCAAATCAGGTCTGATGTATCTCCCATCAACCACTATTCCACCTTTATGCTCACATATCCTCCCCCCCAGCTCATACCCAAGGGTTTGAGCGACCATGGAAATCAGGGAGTGTACCCTCGAAAGCCCATCAGCATTACCTTGTTGCAGACCAGCCCTGTGTTCCACAGTGAAATTAAAAGATTGCAAACTCAAAAACCATCTGGTTACTCTGGAGTTACTTTCCCTGTTCTGATACATCCACGTCAGAGGAGCATGGTCCGTTATCAATCGAAACCTTCTGCCTAGTAGGTAGTATTTAAGAGAGTCTAATGCCCACTTAATAGCAAGACACTCTTTTTCAACAATAGAGTAGTTCTTCTCATGTGGGTTTAACTTTCTGCTCAAAAAGAAAACAGGGTGTTCTTCACCCTGGTATTCCTGTGAAAGAACAGCCCCCAAGCCCACATCAGAAGCATCTGTCTGAACTATAAAATCCCTGGAAAAATCTGGGGTCACTAAGACAGGATGGCTACAGATAGCTTCCTTCAGACTCTTAAAAGCCTTTTCTGCCTCAGGGCACCATTTAACTATGACTGGGGATTTTGCTTTAATAAGGTCTGTCAGGGGTGCAGCAATGGTAGCAAAATCTGGAATGAACCGCCTATAATATCCAATTAAACCCAAAAATGCCTTTACTTGTTTCTTTGTAAGGGGCTGTGGCCATTTTTGTATGGCTTCTACTTTGGCTTCCTGTGGTTTAACCAAACCCCTCCCAATAGAATAACCTAAGTACTTAGCTTCCTCTAAACCAATCGTACACTTGGAAGGATTGGCAGTTAAGCCTGCTGAGCGGATAGCATCAAGTACCGCTTGAACTTTAGGGAGGTGGGATTCCCAGTCTGCACTGTGGATGACGACATCATCCAAGTATGCTGCAGCATAACGAACATGAGGTTTAAGAATTCTGTCCATCATTCGTTGGAATGTGGCAGGTGCCCCATGTAACCCAAATGGCAATACAGTGTACTGAACAGGCCACTGGGTGTTGAAAAGGCTGTCTTTTCTTTGGCTCTTTCAGTGAGCGGGACCTGCCAGTAACCCTTTGTTAAATCCAAGGTTGTTAGATAACGAGCTTTGCCCAGTCTTTCTATTAACTCATCAACTCTTGGCATTGGGTAAGCATCAAATTTTGAGAGGGCGTTTAACTTGCGGTAGTCATTGCAGAACCTCCATGTGCCATCAGGTTTTGGCACCAATACAATAGGACTACTCCAGTTACTCTGGGATTCTTCAATGACTCCAAGTTTTAACATGCTCTCAACCTCTAAGTTTATAACCTCCCTCCGGGCCTCAGGAATTCTATAGGGTTTGAGGTTAACTCTTTTCCCTGGTTCGGTTATTATGTCATGTTTAATCACTTTAGTCTTTCCTGGAACTATCGAGAAAACATCCCTATTTCTTCTGATGAAATCTCTGACCTCTTGCTTTTGATGGACAGACAGAGTCTTAGATACGTTCACATCTGGCTCTACTATAGGAGGTTCTGAAGGTTTTAAAGCAACCAGGACCTCCCTGTCCTTCCATGGCTTTAACAGATTTATATGATACAACTGTTCAGGCTTTCTTCTTCCTGGTTGTCTGACTTTATAATTGACATCACTCACTTTCTCTATTATTTCATAGGGTCCATGCCAAGTCGCAAGGAACTTATTCTCCACAGTAGGGACCAGAACCAATACCCTGTCTCCCGGTTGGAACACTCTGACTCTAGCATTACGGTTATAGCTGTTTTTCTGAGCCTGCTGGACTTCCAGCATGTGTTCCCTGACAATAGGCATGATGGTGGCCATTCTATCCTGCATTTGAGCTATATGCTCAATTACACTCCTGTGAGGAGTAGTCTCCTGTTCCCAGGTCTCCTTAGCAATATCCAATATTCCCCTGGGATGTCTTCCATATAATAATTCAAAAGGAGAGAAGCCCGTGGAGGCCTGTGGAACTTCCCTAATGGAAAACAGTAGATATGGCAATAAAAAATCCCAATTTCTTCCATCTGCATCAATTACCTTGCGTAGCATACTCTTAAGGGTTTTGTTGAACCTCTCTACTAAACCATCAGTCTGTGGGTGATATACTGAGGTCTTAAGATGTTTAACCTGCAAGAGCCTGCACAACTCTTTTGTGACTCTGGACATGAACGGGGTCCCCTGGTCTGTCAGTATTTCTTTAGGGATACCCACCCTACTGAACATCAACATAAGTTCCTTAGCTATTAGCTTTGCAGAGGTATTACGCAAGGGAATGGCCTCAGGATAGCGAGTTGCATAGTCCAAGATGACTAATATATATTGGTGTCCCCTAGCGGACTTTACCAGTGGCCCCACTAAGTCCATAGCGATCCTTTCAAAAGGCACGTCAATTATGGGTAAGGGTACAAGTGGACTACGAAAAGTCTTGAAAGGAGCCCTGTACTGGCACTCAGGACATGAGGAGCAATAGTTTGTAATAGCAGCAAACACTCCAGGCCAGTAAAACCGTCTAAGGACTCTCTCTCTAGTTTTTCCGACTCCCAAGTGTCCCCCTAATATGTGGCTGTAAGCCAACTTTAGCACTATATTCTGGTAAGTCTGAGGAACCAACAGCTGCCTAATGATGTCTGAATCCTTTTTTTCTACACGGTAAATTAGGTCATTTTGTACTTCAAAATAGGGGAACGGCAGTGCTCCTCCTGGCTGATTAACAACCCCGTTTACAACTTTAATATCATTTCTAGCTGTCACTAAAGTGGGATCTTCCCACTGAGCGCTTTTAAAGTTACCTGGACTAATTCCAATATCAATTAAGTCCTTATCCTTGTCTGCATTATTAGTAGGCTCCTCACTAGTTTGAGCTGGGTTATCTCCTATTAATACTGGTTTAGGGCAGTATTTTTTCTTTTTCCTTATTTTTCCGTCACAGTGGTCAAAACCCAAGTCAATATCGGAAAAAGGGAACACATTATCCTCGACAGACTGACTCATTTCTGATAAATTTTGATCTGTCTTTTGTAAAGCTGCCCATAATTTTAGAAAATGAGGAAAGTCTCTACCGATCACTACCTCATGGGCTAATCTAGGTACTACACCCACTCGGTACTTTAAATTCCCATACTGGGTTCCAATATTTACTTCCGCAGTGGGGTATTCCTTTTTATCACCATGAACACAGATAATGCCTATTTTCTGTCCATGATCAGGTTTTACACAAGGTATTATAGACTCTGCTACCAACGTAACCATACTACCTGAATCAAGTAATGCTTTAGACATTTTTCCATTCACAGTTACACAGCATTTATGAGCGTTATTATCATAGTCATTGTTAACAATACCATAACAACTGAGCAAAAATGAACGTGTTCCCTCATTTTTGCCCATATTGCATTCCATAGGTTCATCCTTAAATGGACAGTCTTTGGCCATATGACCATCCTCTTTGCACTTGAAACATTTGACAGTACAGTCTGACCACCAATTAGTTCCTTTCCCAGGCCTATTAGACCTGGATGCCCCCCTTAAACCTTGAACAGTCTTAC
>CM050172.1:96947278-97034778 GCA_027410445.1 Discoglossus pictus
TTTAATTACCTATAAGCCTTAGAAGAAAGCCTAATTAAGCATACCAAAAGTGGTGCGCACAAAAAATAGGATTGTAGAAAAACTCACACAAACACATAGCAAACTAAATTAATCTTCTTCTTTAATGTTTAAGAACCTATAGCAACCTATAAGCCTTACAAAGAAGCCTAAATAAGTATACCAAAAGTGGTGGACAGAAAATAGGATAATGCTAAAACCATTGCAATCATATACAAAATAATTAAAAAAAAATAATTACAGTATAAAAAAATTATGTATGTAATATAAAAATACATTTTAAGTATTTAGAAAAAGTTGCACATAAAAATAAATAGCAGAAAAATTCCCCATAACACATACAATGCACAAAAATAATGTCATTTTTTAGTTAATACAAATACATTCAAATCAAATAACATATTCATTTTTCTTTTACAACAGATACTGCGTCAAGACCATCGGACCAGGAGTTTCAACTGAGGACCAGACCAGCGGACGAGGACTTTCAACAGAGGACAACACCATCGGACGAGGACTTTCAACAGAGGACTACACCATCGGACGAGGACTTTCAACAGAGGACCAGACAATTGGACGAGGACTTTCAACACAGGACCAGACCATCGGACGAAGACTTTCAACACAGGACCAACAAAGATTCTGCTTGAAATCAAACTTCAACCAAGGTACAGTATAACAAGTAAAAAAAGATAAAAATAAAAAAATATCTTTGCTTTGCATCAATGTCAACAGAAAATAAAATTTAAAAAAAACCACCAGTAACTATAACTTTCAAAAAAATATAACTAACACATTTTTCATCTATCTCTTATTTGTCTTTTAGGGCCAATAATCTTTAACAGTTAATACAAACTTCAATGTAGCCAGAAAAAAAAATTGCATAATCCAAAAAAGGCTCAAAACAGAGACTCTAAACAATTTGTCATTCTAAAATTCCAGTCCTAGACCCTCATTGAATTGCCATTTGAGAAATTGAATAGTGCTGTAAATAAGCACATAACATATTTTTTAAAACACGTTTTTACTTAGTGAAAACCTTGCTTTTAGATTCATGTTTACTAACTAAAAACTTCTTTAAAAAAATATCTTATGGCCTTATTTAGACCTCTATTCAATTGACCAAATTTAAATTGATTAAGTATAAAACGTAACCACACTGTTGATAACAATTTTTGCTGAAAACAAACTTAACATCTCAAAATAAACTAATGATACATTATTTTATTTTTACAGATTAACATGGCTGATAACGAGAGTAAACAAGAAAAGAAAAGACGCCAAGCTAGAGAACGACGACAGAGAGCAGACAGCCAGCAGACACCAGAGAAGAAGGAAATTCGACGAAAAAAAGAACGCAAAAGAATTGCAAGCAAAAGACTGTCACCTGCACAAATTAAAGATATGCCAAAAAAAGCTACCAAGCAAATAAAGCATTTAGAACCTGTTCCTCAAACATCAGATGACATTTTACTTGAACAAATACAAGACATACCAAAAAAAGGCCACGAAAAAAACAAAGCATTTAGAACCTGTTCATAAAACATTACATGACATTTTACCTCAACCAATACAACATATACCAAGAAAAGCCACGAAAAAAACAAAGCATTTAGAACCTGTTTTTGAAACATTATATGACATTTCACCTGATGAATATGAAAGTCAAAATCCTATATGCTTTGCAAATTGTCCTTTACTCAAGTCTTTAGCAGTAGAGGTTCATAGTTGTGGGGACATGACTACTCAATGTCAGTTTTGTGAGGCTTATTATTTTAAACAGGAGAGACTCAGAGATGGCCAATTTATTAGTTGCTGTCAAAAAGGCAAGTTCAAACTTCCAGAAAGGAAAGAATTTCCTATCTATTTACAAAACATTATGACTGAACCTACTTTTCCAAACTACAAAAATTTGAAGACAAACATAAAATCCTACAATAGTGACATATCCTTTGCATCTATGGGGGCAACATTAGCTGCTAATGTACCAGGACATGGTCCTTACTGTTTTAAAGTCCAAGGACAAATTTATCATCGCACTTCCCATTTACATCCAGAGGAAGGAGAGCAAAGAAAATTCGCTCAACTATATGCCCTAGATCCAATGGAAGCTGTTGACCAACATATGCAGACGGAAGAAAATAAAAAATGCTTGACACAGTGTTTTTATAGAGCTAAATAACATTATGGACAACAATCCCTACAGTAAAGCTTATAAAAAATTGGCAGAAGTAGAAAATGAACAACTACTTCATGCACAAAGACATCAATTACCAATGCCAAAGGTAATATGGTGCTTAAAAGAGACAGACATACTGATAAACGTCGTTATAACTTGCCAACATCAAATGAGGTTGCAATAGTGTTTCAGAATGATGAAGGAGAACCACCATTTCAAAGAGACATTAGAATATATCCCAGAAATGAGGAGCAACCGTTCATTAATTTGAGTATCTTAAGTCCAAATTTAGATCCAATGACATATCCCATCTTTTTCCCACATGGAGAAGCAGGTTGGCAAGCAAAATTAACACTTCCCAGTTACCCAAATGCTAAAGCCAGAATCCGAAATAATGTTTCTATGCTTGAATTTAAAGAAGCTCAAATTGCCATTCACAATGTATTTAATCCAATTTTATGTGGTGGAAAACTAACACAACAATGGATTATTGATTCCTATTTGCAAGTTGAGGCAAATAATTTAAACTTTATAAAATATCAACAAGATAAACTACGTGTAGAACAATATTCTGGACTAATGGACTATGTTGATGACGTGGCTACAAGCAGAGACATGACAGCTGGCAAAGCCATAATTTTACCATCTTCCTTTCAAGGATCTCCTTGAAATATGAGAGAAAGATACAATGATGCTATGGCTATTGTCACCAAATTTGGCAAACCCGATTTATTTCTGATATTTACATGTAATCCACAATGGCCAGTAATTACACAAAATCTACTTCTTGGACAAAGTGCTTCAGATCGACCAGATTTAGTAGCCAGAGTTTTTAAGATTAAATTAAATGAATTAATATGTGACTTCACTATAAATCAGTTATTTGGCAAATGTCTTGCTTATGTATATACCATTGAATTTAAAAAAAGAGGCCTTCCACATGCACATCTTCTAATAATCCTTCTTTATCGCATGTTACTCATCACATGATTCATGGACCCTGTGGTGACCTTAATCCACAATCACCATGTATGGAAAATAATAAATGTTCCAAAGAATTTCCAAAAGATTATAGAGACAAAACCTATGCCAATTGTGATGGATATCCCCTTTATAAAAGAAGAGAAGGAGATAGTGCCATTATTCGTGGAAAAAAAGTGGCCAATAGATATGTAGTACCCTACAATCCACATTTACTCATGAAGTACAACGCCCACATCAACGTAGAAGCCTGCACTTACATCAAATCCATTAAATATGACTACAAATATATTTACAAAGGCTACGATGCAGCTACTGTAGTCGTCAAAAGTGCAGACAACCCTGAATGTAGTGAGATAGTACATGATGAACTTGCATCTCATGTAGATGCTCGCTATGTCAGTGCGCCAGAAGCTATGTGGCGGCTTTTAAAATTTGAAATGCATGATAGATCACATGCAGTATATAGATTAGCAGTACATTTGCCACAACGACATTTAGTCTATTTCCATGCTGGAAATGAAATGAATGCATTGGCCCAAAGTGAAGATCGTCACACTACACTAACTGCATGGTTTGAATTAAATTCCACTGATTCAGAAGCAACACAATACTTATATATTGAAATTCCATATCACTATGTTTTTGTGAATGGATTATGGAGACCAAGAAAAAGTAGAGGCAATTAAATAATTCCAAGAATTTACACAGTCAGTCCAAGAGATGTTGAACGTTTTTGCTTACTGATATTACTTTTAAATGTTCCTGGAGCACAAAGTTTTAAAAACTTAAGAACTGTTAATGACATTGTATATGAATCCTTCCATTTAGCTGCAAGACATAGAAACTTACTATCTGATGATACAGAATGAGAAAGATGTTTAGAAGAAGCAGCACAATGTCAAATGCCACGGCAGATGAGAGAACAATTTGCTTTTATTTGTATCTTCTCAAATGCTCCAAATGCATTAGCTTTGTGGGAGACTTTTAAAAGTAATATGGCTGAAGACTTAATGCGACGATATAATGAACCCATTGCACACTTAAAAGCGTTAATGGAAATCCAAGAAGTATTTTTAACTCATGGATTAAGTTGTGCAAGTTTTAATTTGCCTGATCCAGGTCTTATAGATGACATAAACTTTGAAGACTATGACATTCAACTACAAGCAGAAAGAACAGAAGAAAGACTTGCAACTTTAAATACATTACAATTGCAAGCATTTAATGCCATTAAAAATGCAATAGATGATGACATGGTGACAGAGCGTTATTTCTATCTTGATGGACCTGGCGGATCAGGAGAAACCTATCTGTATAATTTATTAATGAGTTCAGTACGAGCACAATGTGAAATAGAAATGGCGTTTGCCACTACTGGAATTGCTGCACTTTTGTTAGAAGGTGGAAGAACTGTTCATAGTGGATTTAAACTGCCAGTGCCTATTTTAGAAACTTCTGTGTCAGATATTCGCATGACATCATTACAAGCAAAGAAATTGAACAAATGTAAATTAATTATAATAGATGAGGCCACAATGATGTCATGCTATGCCCTCCAATGTATTGACCGTTTGCTTCGTGAAGTCATGGATAATACTTTTCCATTTGGTGGAAAGGTAATGTTGTTAGGTGGCGATTTTAGACAAACATTACCTGTTGTTGTACATGGAAATCGAACTGACATTATTGAAACCTGTATAAAGTCAAGCACAGTATGGAAACATTTTACCCATCTTCAACTGCAACAAAATATGAGATCAGAAGGCCAAACTGATTTCAATGATTGGCTTATTAAAATTGGAGAAGGCAGAACAGAAAAAATACCACATTTACCTGACGACACTGTAGAGATCCCACCTCATATGATTTGTCAACAAGATATTATATCGGCTATATTTGAAGGTAGCATAAATAACCAGGAATATTCCGAGTTTGCCAACCAAGTCATACTAACGTGAAAAAATAAGGATGCATGAATCCTCAATAATGAAATCTTAAAAAAAATAAATGCACCACAAAGAAATTATCACAGTGCTGATTCTGTACTTGCTGATGACAATGAAAGTCAGGCAAACTTTTCGACTGAATTCATAAACTCACTAACTCCTTCTGGAATGCCACCACATATTTTGCAGATAAAGAAAGGTGCAATTATCATGTTACTGCGAAATATGAACCCAAAAAAAGGCCTATGCAATGGCACAAGATTAATTGTTCAACAATTAAAGGACCATTTTATAGATGCTGAAATTTTAACTGGGACCCATAAAGGAGAGAGAGTTTTCATACGAAGAATAGATTTAGCACCAAGTGAAAGTAGTCTCCCTTTTATACTTCAAAGAAGACAATTTCCCATTATTATGGCATTTGCCATGACCATAAATAAATCACAAGGTCAAACTTTCAAATCTGTGGGTATTTTCCTGGAAGAAACAGTATTTGCATATGGCCAATAGTACGTTGCGTTGTCACGATGCAAAAATCAACAGGCTATTAAAGTTTACATTGAAAAGAATTAAAGTCAAGGTGATTTATTAGAAGATATTTTTACTAAAAACATTGTCTATTTTGAAGTACTATAACTTTTCAGTAAATAAATAAAACACAAGGAAAACAAATTTAAAAACATTCAAAAATACTAAACAAGAAACAATTTCAGTCTTAATTTATTGAAGGACTCTTTATGGATGATTCGCCTTACAAAACACTTGCCTTGCAACTATATATGTGATAATTATGTTCAAATGTTATTTAACTATGTTACTGTTTCTAATGTTACAAGTTGGAAAACAATATTTTAACGTTCTTTACTTCAACATATTACAAAGTTCATGTTAACAGCTCAACCACGTTTTAAGACACAATGTAAATATTGTCTGTTATGTTAAGATTACTCTCTGTATTAAGGTTTATCGAAAGTTCATGTGGTCAGGAAGGAATTTATTTAATTGGGTTCATTTTAAAGAGAGTTTTTACTGTTTGCCTTCCTCTGCATTCAATTTATATTAAAGTTAACAATTATTCGGATAGAAATTGCATGTTAAAAAACCATTGCCTCAAGTTTAAAATATTGAGTACTTTAAAGTTAAACTGTTTTTACATTCAAATGTTAATACTTTAAATACAAAATTATGTTAAAATATTCATTCACTATGTTACTGTTTATAATGTTTCAAGTTGTAAAAATGTTTTTTACAGTTCCAAATTTACACATATAAGAAACTTGAAGTTTAAAAATATATTATGTCAAGTTTCTTACTTAAATATATTACAAAGTTCATGTTAAAATTGGGTACGTTTCAAGCTGGGTTTTAACTGTTTGTTTTCATCGGGATTAAATGTAAAATATTGAAGTTAACAATACTTCAGATAGTAATTGCATGTTAAAAAACCATTACCTCAAGTTTACAATACTGATTAGTTTAAAGTTAAACTGTTTTTACATTCAAATGTTATTAATTTTAATACAAAATTATGTTAAAAAATGTGTTCACTATGTTACTGTTTATAATGTTCAAAGTTATATAAATGTTTTGTCAAGTTCCAAAGTTACAGAAATAATAAAGTTAAACTTTCACAAAATATATTTTCAAGTTTCTTACTTACATATATTACAAAGTTCAGGTTAAAATTGTGTACGTTTCAAAAAGGGTTTTTACTGTTTGCTTTCATTGGGATTTCATGTATATTGAAATTAACAATTCTTCACATACAAATTGCATCTTAACAAACCATTGACTAAAGTTTACAATAATGATTAATTTAAAGTTTAACTGTTCTTACATTAAAATGTTAATACTTTTAATACAAAATGCTTGAAGACTTATTGTTCACCAAGAGAACATTTTACTAAACTAAACATATTTTAATATCACAATACTTCCAACTGTCACATATATATATTAATAACTAAACAACTTTCCAAACATACACATCTCATTGCCATCATTTTTTGACTGGCAAATCGCTAGTATATATATATATATATATATATATATATATATATATATATATATACAGTATATCTGATGAGGCCTGGAAAGTACCCCAGGAAAGAATAAAAATAAGTCCAACCAAATGTAGAATTCCAGAGGATAGCAATATGAGACAAAGAAACATTCTATAAGATTCTATAAGAAGCGATGTAAAGAGATAGAAGAAGATAACAGAATGGGAAAGTCAAGAAATCTCCTCAAGAAAATTGGGGATCTCAATGGCTCCGACACCGGATTATTAAGGACACCTCTATTGTATTTGTAAGCCTGCTTTGTTCTAATGTTTGCACGATTAAGTTAAGCATGTCTGATATGTGCTAGAGACGGCAGGATGTGTATTGGAGGTAATTAATAATCCTATTGCTCTCAGGAAACTACTGTCTGCCACACCCTCTCATTGTTGTGCTGTGTACAGCCCTCTGTGTCTAACTGCTACAAATACTGCTGTGATTTTCAAAAATAAATAAGTTAACTTGGAGATATATAGAAATTGCGTATATCTCTTATTTTGCTCCTGGTGGCTGCGATACTAAACCTACAGTATCTCCCCCTCTAAGTAACCTGTCCTGGTCACTACTACAGGAAGGTTACTGGGACTCCTGGAAGTGCTGATTACTGATGGAGAGACTCTGACAGATACAGAAGCCAGATATCAGGGAGCCGGTGCCAAGATTTTAAAGAACCCAGTGGTCCTTGTGGGTAGATAACCTGTTGTCCATAGCAGGTGGCTCTGGGCTTGTATAGCCCCTACTCGGATCGTCACAACTGTTTCCTGCATTATGAATGCATCTGATAGAGGAGAATCAGTATAGTATGAAGACATTTTTTTGCATGAAAAAATACCAGAATAAACATATAAAAACGAAAAAACGAAAAACTATTGAAGTTAGAAAAATGTCTTGTAATTTCTGCTAGTTGAAAGGGAGTTAACACCCCCTTCAAAGCCTGGATAAATAGCACATAATTCATAATTTGTTTTGGACAATTAGGAGGAGGCAAAGGCTTAAACATTTGTATCAGACTCGGATTGTGCTGTAAAGCAGTCTGGGGTATGTAGTGTGGCTGCAGCTTGTCCTTTCCCCGCATCAACTAATACTGCTGGTATGTTTTATTTTTTTTCCTTCCCTTCTCGGTTTGGCAGAACTGAGACTACTTGTGTCATTTACCACCCCTGCAGACTGTCCATTCTCTGCCTCAACGCTCTCTCTCCTAGTGCTGTGAGTTTTAACCTCGCCTAACCATGTGATTCGATCCTGCAGCAGTACTTCCATTTGGCCTGGGACAAAAAGGTCAAACTCATATCTGACTGCTCTGCTCTGAATACCCAGTTGTGTAACCTCTGTGTGAGTGTGCAAAGCAGGATTATACGTTCCTCCATATAACTTTGTAAGTACACTGAACTTTTCTATATACCGTATTTTTCGCCGTATAAGACACACTTTTTCTTCCCCAAAACTGGGGGGGGGAAAGTTGGTGCGTCTTATACGGCGAATATACCTTTTAAAACTGCCTCTCTGTCCTCTTGATCTCTTCCCACTCCTGATTGGCGCTTCCTACAGCACCAGCAGCATGCATCTCGTCGGCCGGTGCATCCTAGTGACGTCACACATGCAACGCAAGGGAAGGCTGCAGGAGGAGTGCTGGTAGGAAGCGCTGGGGTGAGATCAAGATGGGCCGAGATGAGAAGAAAGGTGAGGATCAGGAGGGTCAAGAGCTCCTGGAGGCTCCCAAATGCTGCAAAATGTGTATGTATGTATGTATATGTGTATGTATATGTGTATGTATATGTATGTATATATGTATATGTGTGTATGTATGTATGTATGTGTATATATATATATATATATATATATATTTGTGTGTAATGTAGGTGTGTATCTGTGTGTGAAGTGTATTTGTGTTTGATTCAGAATTTTTTTTTCTTGTTTTCCTCCTCTAAAAACTAGGTGCGTCTTATCTGCAGGTGCGTCTTATAGGGCGAAAAATATTTTTCTGATAATCATTGCATGTTTCTTACCAAACATTGGAAACCTAGAAAACTTAAATATAACTTTAACAGTACTGATGACCTCAAAAGTTTGTCAAATGAGCTGGGGCCATTGTGGAGAGTGAAATGAGATGGGTCCTATGATGCCTTGCTGATAACAAGGTTGCAAGAATTGATGCGATCCTAGCTGAATTATTCAGAAACCTGCAAGATGATGCTGTGGAAGTGTTGCTTGCCTTATGCCAACAACTTTGGAAAACTCAACAGTGCCCAGTAGACTGGAAAAGGTCAGTCTACATCCCAATCCAAAAAAAGGCACTCATTTCACATGCCAGCAAGGTAATGTGTAAGATCCTACAAGCCCATCTCCAACAATATATAGACCAGGAACTACCAGATATGCAAGCCAGAGTCCACAGAGGAAGAGGCACAAGAAATCAAATTGCCAATGTCCGCTGGATGATATAGAAAGCAAGGGAGCTCCAGAAAAACATTTACTTCTGCTTGAACTTAAACACAGGTACATTATGTGTAAGGCCAGGCTGAACAAATCCAATGCCGGAATTAAAATTGCTGGGAGAATACCAACAACTTCAAATACACGGATGATACTACTCTGATGGCTGAAAGTGAGGAGGGACTAAAGGACCTATTGATGAGGGTAAAATAAGAGAGCACAAAAAGCTGGCATGCTTCGCAATGTTAAAAAGATGAAAATCATGGCAAGCGACAATTTCGGTTCCTGTAAAATAGATGGGGAAGAAGTGGAGGCAGTGACAGATTTTATTTTCCTAAGATTCAAGATCTCTGCAGATGGTGACTGTAGCCATGAAGTTAAAAGTTTCTGGAGAGGAAAGCTATGGCAAGTCTGTACAAATTATAAAAAAAGTAAAGATATTAAATTATCAAAAAAGGTCCACATAGTTTGAACTATGTAGTAGTAACATACAGATCTGAAAGCTGCACCTAAAGAAGGCTTTAAATTTTGGTGTTGGGCAAAACTGCTTAGAGTAACTCGGACTGCAGGAAGATTCATTAAATCTATTCTATGGTAAATCAAGTTAAACTCTCCACTGGAAGTTTTGATCATGAAGCTAAAACACACTTATTTTGGCCATATCATGAAAAGAGAGAGGCGAAGATTGATAGATGAGATAATTGGAAAATTGAACACGAGCTTGATGCAGTTCAGAGTGGCAGTAACTGACAAATATGCATTGCATGCTGCGGTCCATTGGGTTGCAGAGAGTCATACACAAATGAACAACTAGACAATAACAAATCCCAAAGCATACATGGTTTCAACACAATAGACTGGTTAGTTTTGATCTGAGGTGCTATTTTGACGTCTTTGATGGAGCTCCTTGTAAGTTAGAGCTCTTAGTGTTCGCTCACTTCACCCATAGGGTAGTGCCAGCCCTGATAATTTAAAATAGAGGGTAAGAGAGAATGGAAAAATAAACTGCAAAATTAGCAAATAAAGAGGTGAGATAAAGATTAACTAAATGGAAAAAACGAGAGGGTAAGACAGAGGGAATCTAAATTGAAAAGGGGTATTAGAAGTGTGCAAACAAAGAATGGAAAAGAGGGGGGGAGGGAAAAAACTGTGTTTAAAGGGGGTGATGAGGGAAGTAACAGAGCAAAACAAGGTGAGTTGGCGAGAGAGGTAAACGTGAGTGCAAAAAGAAGGGTGAGAGATCGGAGTGAAAATTTAAAAAGAGACAATTTGCTTTGGCAAAAGATACTGACACTTCTAAACATCTTCTTTATTTTAAGTACAGTAAATCCCAGGCTTAAATCATATTAGGCTTACACTGAATAATTTCAGGTATAAGACACTGGACAAGTTTTCTATAAATCAGATTGAAATCATTTAATAAGATCAGTATATGCAAAATCTGAGCCATAAATAAAAAAAATAGCACTGAAATAGTGTATATTTGCTTACTATTATGCAATTAGATATGTTCTGTATATGCATATGTCAATAAATATATTGCTTTTAAGCATTACTTAGCTACTAAAAATGTTCAACTTACCTAGATGCCTTGTAATAGTGTAAGAGGAGATCTTACTCTAGTATTCTGGGCATGGTCTATCTCCCACACCTACAACTTGTCAGACATCTTGGGATAGTAAAGGGTGTTGGATGAGGCTTGACAGACAGGAAGAGGCATGAGAAGATGGTGAAAACAGTTTTAAGAGGAAATGTGAGAACAAATGTAGAGAGATCCTAAAACAAGCACTCAGTGCTCCATTTATAATACATTTTCAGTTTCTAGTTTGAAAATATAAAATACATCAGAATGGGTGGTTTGTGTGTGAGAACCTATAAATGGACAAACAAACTGCATGTAGCAAAGATAGAAAACCCACTGGGAATTGGGGATGTCTTTCAGTTCTTTGGCGCCAAATAGAAGCTTAACAAGTCAAAGAATATCAGTTACTGAATCAATTACCATGATCGATGCAAAAACAGCCTCTAAGTTCCTGCCGACTGATAATGGTGTCCATCCAGTGTGACTTGTAGAAATCTGAATATTGAGATAAACCACATAACAAAACTGAAAGAAAAAAAAATTGGCTGGTTTTATTGGTGGCACATTATGGGAACCAATGAAAATAATTTTAATGGATGTATGTCAAGAGTCTTCATTGAAGGCCAAACATAATATTTTTTAGCTACATACATACTGTATATCACTTACTGTTCTCCGTGAAAAGGGAATATACATTGCTTTCAATTTCTATGTTAGTTTTCATCATATTTGCACAAAAAACATTAGTATAGTGAGCATCCTCTTGGTGGAATAGACTATTGGTGCATCCTTTCTATTGGAAAGAAGAAATATGTTTTAGATAAATATCAGGAAACTACAGTATTATTTCTCAAGTCATTGAGAATATAGAAAGTGAAAGTATTAACTAGTAACACAAATTAACACAAATTAAAAAAGAAACCACATAATGCTCCTCCATCCGGAATTAGGTAATATACTTTTTAAGATGTTGTCCATGTACAATAAAACTAACTCACAAGGAAGCATAATGCAAATGATTCTTCTACACCTCGCTTTGTTTCTCCAAGAATCCTTGTGATTGACTTAGAACTGGCCATCAGAGATTCCCATTGTAAAGGTTAATAAGCAATGGTCGGATCAACCATTTCAATTGTACTTCCTTATGGACAACTTTAGGGTGATATTACGTTGTTTTATTAGATGAGTTTGCTGATTGCATTTGGGGAGGGTGGAGACTATATTGAAAAAGAGGAGTAGTAGAACAATTGAGGTTGGGGAATAATCATTAGTAAACTGTGGAGACAGATGAGCGAAAAGTTGTTTTTTTATATTCATTTGTAATATCTAAACCTTTTTTTACATTGATTATAAGAAAATCTTAAAAACATATTTAGAAAATGTTACAGTCTGTCAATATGTTGACTTCAAGGATCCCCTATTAGGTTCATGTTTCTAAGCTAAGTATTAATAGCTGGCCATTTTTTCAAGGTTTTGACATGTTAAAGTCCCATAGTAGGCTACAACCACTATGTAGAAACAGTAGGTTACGGGATGGAGCGCGATATCAACAGCTTGCTAGTCTACAGGTTCTTTCTAAGTAAATTTATTAAAGGTGTAGCATAGGGAAGTCTTAATAAAAAGTTTACCTTAAAGACGTATGTGGCCTTACAAGCTCTTGGCTTTAAGCTCCACCTAATTACTTCCAGCTTGTATGCTTCAGCAGTGTCAACCATTGGAAATTAATACTTATGTATAGAAACAGGAAGCTATAATACAACAACTTACCACTCAGATGTCTTCTAAGAACTTTATTTTATAGGTTTACCTTTAAATATGTGTATCTGACAATATCAAAGTCACTCATAGTAGAACTGTGTCTGTCCTTTAGACATATTCACTGAAACCCAAGGCCTGAGTCTTGTTGACGTAGGAAGAAATACATCACTGCATCAATATTTTGCAGGAAACTCAGCATCCACAGCTGTATGGTAAATGGTAAATTCTGTTCAGACCTACCATTTTTCCCACCATGAAGTGGTGTGACAGAGAGTAGTCCGTGCAGCCACGTTTGGTCATTATCTTCTTAGAAGGTTCAGTCACAACACAGGGCTCCCCATTACCATTCCTGAAAAAAGTCTTAAAACTTTTAAAACGCTTGAAATGCAAAAAAAGAAAAAAACATTGTCTGGCTTTATTATGTTGTTGTTAAAAAACACTGGTACAATAAGTATCTTGAGAGTTGGATCAGAACGTCTGTGACAACACAACCAATATGTTCCTAAATACAACAATACAATATGGTTGATTTTTTTTGGTTATTGGGATACATCACATATAATAGTTGTCAAACTACGAATTGTCGTCACGCGAGGGATGCAGTTTGGTCCGCAAATGCGGACCCTCGCAAAGCAAAGGGCCGCATTTGCGGAAGGTGGAGGCTCAAAGGCGCCTCACACGCGGTTATAAACACCCACACGCACGACTTAGAAAAAAAAAAACATTACAACCTCGGAACCGACCTTAACGGCACAAACACCCACACGCACGACTTAGAAAAAAACATTACCACTTCGTAAAAATACGACCATAAAGCCGAACTGCGCGCACCTTCAAACAGTCAAAACACAATAAATACCGACAAAAAATAAATAAAAAGCTTACCCATAGCAAGAGGGGGCACCCAGGACCTCTGAAAGTGAAGTTACACCTCTATTTAAGTACAAATTCCTGAGTTCAGACACACGAAAATTCCCTAAGCGAGAGAAAAAATGGCCACCCAAAAAAACGAAAACGAGGTTCAAAGCCCAGGACTGCCCAGCCACGTACAACTTAGCCAAGAAGGGATCCGAGATAAGCTTGGTAACCCGCATTAACCCCACGGGATCCGAGATAAGCTCGGAGACCTGCATTAACCCCACATTAACCATCGCAGTGGTGGTCCCGATCGCACGCGATCGGGGACCCCCGCTGCAATGAAAATTCTAAATTCTCCTATTACGGGTCCTTAAAGGACACGATATAAAAAAATATATATATACACTATCACTCATGGGGCTCTATACAGAGCCCCATCAAACATTAATTAACCCTGTCACTCATGGGGGTCAATATAGACCCCCATAACTCCTTCATTAACCCTGTCACTCATGGGGGTAAATACAGAACCCCATAAGCACTTAATTAATCCCTTCACTCATGGGGGTCAATATAGCTCCCCATAAGCTTTTCATTAACCCTGTCACTCATGGTGGTCAATACAGACCCCCATAAGCCCTTCATTAACCCTGTCACTCATGGGGGTCAATACAGGCCACCATAAGCACTTCATTAGACCCCTCACTCATGGGGGTCAATATAGACCCCCATAAGTCCTTCATTAACCCTGTCACTCATGGGGTTCAATACAGACCCACATAAGCACTTAATTAACCCTGTCACTCATGGGGGTCAATACAGGCCCCCATAAACCCCTAATTAACCCTGTAACTCATGGGGGTCAATATAGACCCCCATAAGCCCTTCATTAACCCTGTCACTCATGGGGGTCAATACAGACCCCCATAAGCCCTTCATTAACCCTGTCACTCATGGGGGTCAATACAGGCCTCCATAAGCACTTCATTAACCCCCTCACTCATGGGGGTCAATATAGACCCCAATAAGCCCTTCATTAACCCTGTCACTCATGGGGGTCAATACAGACCCCCATAAACCCCTAATTAACCCTGTCATTCATGGGGGTCAATATAGACCCCCATAAGCCCTTCATTAACCCTGTCACTCATGGGGGTCAATACAGGCCCACATAAACCCCTAATTAACCCTGTAACTCATGGGGGTCAATATAGACCCCCATAAGCCCTTCATTAACCCTGTCACTCATGGGGGTCAATACAGACCCCCATAAGCCCTTCATTAACCCTGTCACTCATGGGGGTCAATACAGGCCTCCATAAGCACTTCATTAACCCCCTCACTCATGGGGGTCAATATAGACCCCAATAAGCCCTTCATTAACCCTGTCACTCATGGGGGTCAATACAGACCCCCATAAACCCCTAATTAACCCTGTCATTCATGGGGGTCAATATAGACCCCCATAAGCCCTTCATTAACCCTGTCACTCATGGGGGTCAATACAGGATACCATAAGCACTTCATTAACCCCCTCACTCATGGGTGTCAATATAGACTCCCCATAAGCCCTTCATTAACCCTGTCACTCATAGGGGTCAATACAGACCCCCATAAGCCCTTCATTAACCCTGTCACTCATGGGGGTAAATACAGGCCCCCATAAGCACTTCATTAACCCCCTCACTCATGGGGGTCAATACAGACCCCCATAATACATATAATTAACCCTGTCACTCATGGGGGTAAATACAGACCCCCATAAATCGCTAATTAACCCTGTCACTCAGGAGGGTCAATACAGCCCCCAATAAGCCCTTAATTAACCCCCTCACTCATGGGGGTCAATACAGACCCCCATAAACCGCTAATTAACCCTGTCACTCATGGGGGTCCATACAGACCCTCATAAGCCTCTATTTAACCCCATCAGTCCCATAAGGGTATATTAAGACCATTATGGGCCTGTTACAACCCAACATTAACCATAACACTACACTGCACTTAACCCCCTCCAATAAAACATTAAATATCAACTAAACACCCTCTACACTAACCTAATGACACCTACACTACCTACCTACCCCCTAATAACCCCCACCACTCTAATTACAGAAAATAAAAAAGCCTAAAGTCACAAAAAATAAAAAATCTACATTACATAAAATAAAAAACCTAAATCACAAAAAATAAAAAATCTACATTACAGAAAATAAAAAAACCTAAGTCACAAAAAATAAAAAAAGGAACATTACAGAAAATAAAAAAAACATTACAACCCCCCCCCCCCTACTACAGAAAAAAAAAATTACAAACCTGAAAAGGAAATTCTTACAATACAAATGCATACAATACAAATGCATACAATACAAATAAAATGAAACAATAACCCCTATCTAATATACAATACATCCTATCTATCTAATATACATCCCCCAATCTATCTAAATAAATACCATAAGCTAATATACATCCTATCTATATAATATACATCACACAATCTATGTAATATACAATAAATACTATCTATATAATATACATCCTATCTATCTAATATACATCCACCAATCTATCTAAATAAATACCACAATCTAATATACAATACATGCTATGCTATCTATATAAAACATATACTCCTAGCTAACATACAATAAATGCTATCTATAGATAAAATAATCTAATTCTAAGCTAAAATAAAACAAGACCACTTACCTTTGCAGATGTCCCTTCAGATAAGCCACCTAGGGAAAAAAAATAATTAGTGCCACACATTTACAGTACATAAATAAACATTCTAAACATTCTAAATATTCTACTCACCTTTACAGCATGTCCCGTCCTTCTTCTCCGTTGCAGCCCCTGTTAAAAAAAACATAACATTAATACACATACATAAGCATAAAAACAAAATAAAATAAACCTAATCTACATTGTACTTACCTCCCCGCGATGTCTCCAGCCTCCTCCTCTTCTGCCCCGCCCTGGAACCGCGCTCTTAAAAAAAAAAAAAAAAAAAAAGAACACACCCTGTGCACTTATGGACATCCCAGACGCTAATGAGCCTCCCGGAGACTTTTCTGGAAGAAAATAGGCAATGGCGCCCTTCTGATTGGTTGAAAACGCTGTCTATCAAATTCACCCAATCAGAAAGGCGCCAATGTGTGAGCCAATAAGAAAGGGATACACCCTAAAATCCCACTCTGATTGGATAATGCACCTGTCAATCTTTATTTAAACCAATCACAAGGTGCAGATGCCTTCAGCCAATCACAATGGAATACACAGAGTGATTGGCTGGAGGCATCTGCACATTCTGATTGGTTGCACTGACAATAGCCAATCACAATGGAATACATCCCCACATACTGATTGGTGAAGGCATTTGCGCCTTCTCATTGGCTGTTGTCAATGTCAATCAGTATTACAGCCAATGGGAAAGCGCAGATGTCTTCAGCTAATCACAGCGTGGGGGTGTATCCCATTGTGATTCGCTGATGGCAATAAAGCCTTCGGGTTGGTTTAAATAAAGATTGACAGTTGCTCTACTATGTGCACCCTAAGTTTTAAAAAAATATTTTGTCAGGGCCCTTAATATTTTTATTGATTTCAAACCATGTTAAATTTTTTTCTCTTCTTTTTACACAGAATTTAAGGATTTAATCACAGACAATCTTAAAAATTTGCAGTCTGAAACATTTGAAAACTGTATGATTGATGAAGTCAGTGATAAATATATTACTCATCTTTTGGGCACTTGGTAGGTAATTTTCTCTTTTTATTTCTGAACTAGCGACTTGCCCGTCAAAAAATGACGGTCAATAAAAGAAAGTGTTGAAATGCTGTTTGCCACACAATGTGAGTGTACTGTGTGCCTCAACTATATAGACCCCTCTAACACAATAATGAACGCATGTAATAACACTATAACTGCCATGAGGGTCATCCAGGACCCTCATGACCCAAAGTTAAGCACTACTTCATTTTAACCCGGTCACTTATGGGGGTCTATCCAGACCCTGATAAGCCTCTATTTAACCCCATCAGTCCCATAAGGGTATATTATGAGCATTATGGGCCTGTTACAACCCAACATTAACCACATAAGTGCCATGACGGTCCTCAAGGACCATCATGACACTAAGTATAAACACTACACTGCACTATACCCCCCCAATAAAACATTAAATATCAACTAAACACCCTCTTCACTAACCTATTAACACCTAAACTACCTACCTACCCCCTAATAACCCCCTCCCCACCACTGTAATTACAGAAATCAAAAAAACTAGTCATCAAAAATAAAAAATCTACATTACATTAAATAAAAAAACCTAAATCACCAAAAATAAAAAATCTACATTACAGGAAAAAAAAACTAAGTCACAAAAAATAAAAAAGGAACATTACAAAAAATAAAAAAATACATTACAACCCCCCCTCCCCCCCCGGCCCACTCCAGAAAAAATAAAAAAAGGAACATCAGTGTGGGATTTTGGGGTGTATCCCTTTCTCATTGGTTCACAATTGGCGTCTTCTCATTGGCTGAATTTGATAGACAGCGTTTTCAGCCAATCAGAAGGCGCCATTGCCAATTTTATTCTGGAACACTCCGTAGGAAGCTCATTAGCATCGGGGACATCCGTGAGTGCGGATGTGTTTTTTTTTTTTTTTAAAGAGCGCGGATGCTTCCGGGGCAGAACACGAGGAGGCTGGAGACATTGCGGGAAGGTAAGTACAATGTAGATTGTGTTGATTTTACTTGGTTTTATGTTTATGTATGTGTGCTAATGTAATGTTTTTTTTTTAACAGGGGCCGCACCGGAGTAGCAAAGATGAAGGACGGGACATGCTGGAAAGGTGAGTAGAATATTTAGAATGTTTAGAATGTTTATTTATTTTATGTAAACGTGTTGTAGTAATTTTTTAAATCTTTTTTACCCTAGGTTGGTTATCTGAAGAAACATCTCAAAGGTAAGTGGTCTTAATTATTTTATTTTAGCTTAGAATTAGGGTTGCTATATAGAGATAGCATGTATTGTATATTAGATAGATTGGGGGATGTATAGTACATAGATAGTATTTATTGTATATTAGATAGATAGGGGGATGCATATTAGATAGATAGTAATGTATATTAGATAGGGGGAGGTATATTAGATAGGGGGATATATATTAGATAGGGGTGTATTGTATTGTATTTAATTGTATTGTATTGTATTTAATTGTATGTATTTAATTGATTATATTGTATGTATTGTATTGTATGTATTATATGTATTTCCTTTTCAGGTTTGTAAATTTTTTTTCTGTAGTGGGGAGGGGGGGGGGTGTAATGTATTTTTTTATTTTCTGTAATGTTCCTTTTTTATTTTTTGTGACTTAGTTTTTTTTTCCTGTAATGTAGATTTTTTATTTTTGGTGATTTAGTTTTTTTTATTTAATGTAATGTAGATTTTTTATTTTTGATGACTAGTTTTTTTGATTTCTGTAATTACAGTGGTGGGGAGGGGGTTATTAGGGGGTAGGTAGGTAGGTAGTTTAGGTGTTAATAGGTTAGTGTAGAGGGTGTTTAGTTGATATTTAATGTTTTATTGGGGGGGTATAGTGCAGTGTAGTGTTTATACTTAGTGTCATGATGGTCCGTGAGGACCGTCATGGCACTTATGTGGTTAATGTTGTGTTGTAACAGGCCCATAATGCTCATAATATACCCTTATGGGACTGATGGGGTTAAATAAAGGGTTATCAGGGTCCTGATAGACCCCCATAAGTGACCGGGTTAAAATGGTGTAGTGCTTAACTTTGGGTCATGAGGGTCCTGGATGACCCTCATGGCACTTATAGTGTTATTACATGCGTTCATTATTGTGTTAGAGGGGTCTATATAGTTGAGGCACACAGTACACTCACATTGTGTGGCAAACAGCATTTCAACACTTTCTTTTATTGACCGTCATTTTTGGCGGGCAAGTCGCTAGTTCAGAAATAAAAAGAGAAATTACCTACCAAGTGCCCAAGAGATGAGTAATATATTTATCACTGACTTCATCAATCATACAGTTTTCAAATGTTTCAGACTGCAAATTTTTAAGATTGTGATTAAATCCTTAAATTCTGTGTAAAAAAAAAGAGAAAAAAATGTAACATGGTTTGAAATCAATAAAAATATTAAGGGCCCTGACAAAATATTTTTTTAAGACTTTTGGTGCACATAGTAGAGCAACTAAAGTATAATTTTATTAGCAAGTAATACAAAAATGTAAAATACAACGTTTAAAATACACATGGTTGCCCTTGTTGCAAGTAGTATCCTCATATATCTACAAAAAATTATACCGGTAAACCTAAATTTGTGAAGCAACTGATGGTAATCTCCAAACTGCTACAGTGCTTTGCAAAAGTATTCACCCCCCTTGACTTTTTACTTTTTTTGTTACATTAAAGCCTTAAGTTCAATGTTTTGTTAATCTGAATTTTATGTGATGGATCAGAACACAATAGTCTAAGTTGGTGAAGTGAAATGAAAAAAATATAAAGATTAAACTATTTTTTCGAAATAAAAAACAGAAAATTGGCATGTGCGTATGTATTCACCCCCTTTGTTATGAAGTCCATAAAAAGCTCTGGTGTACCCAATTACCGTCAGAAGTCACATAATTAGTGAAATGATGTCCACCTGTGTGCAATCCAAGTGTCACATGATCTGTCATTACATATACACACCTTTTCTGAAAGGCCCCAGAGGCTGCAACACCTAAGCAAGAGGCACCACTAACCAAACACTGCCATGAAGACCAAGGAACTCTCCAAACAAGTAAGGGACAATGTTGTTGAGAAGTACAGGTCAGGGTTAGGTTATAAAAAAATATCCAAATCTTTGATGATCCCCAGGAGCACCATCAAATCTATCATAACCAAATGGAAAGAACATGGCACAACAGCAAACCTGCCAAGAGACAGCCGCCCACCAAAACTCACGGACCGGGTAAGAAGGGCATTAATCAGAGTAGCAGCACAGAGACCTAAGGTAACCCTGGAGGAGCTGCAGAGTTCCACAGCAGAGACTGGAGTATCTGTACATAGGACAACAATAAGCCGTATGCTCCATAGAGTTGGGCTTTATGGCAGAGTGGCCAGAAGAAAGAAATTACTTTCAGCAAAAAACTAAACTAAGGTGCTCTGGTCTGATGAGACTACAGTTGAACTTTTCGGCCATCAAAGAAAATGTTATGTCTGGCTCAAACCCAACACATCACATCACCCAAAGAACACCATCCCCACAGTGAAACATGGTGGTGGCAGCATCATGCTGTTGGGATGTTTTTCAGCAGCAGGGACTGGGAAACTGGTCAGAGTTGAGGGAAAGATGGGTGGTGCTAAATACAGGGATATTCTTGAGCAAAACCTGTACCACTCTGTGCATGATTTAAGGCTAGGACAGAGGTTTACCTTCCAGCAGGACAATGACCCCAAACACACTGCTAAAGCAACACTTGAGTGGTTAAGGGGAGACATGTAAATGTGTTGGAATGGCCTAGTCAAAGCCCAGACCTCAATCCAATAGAAAATCTGTGGTCAGACTTAAAGATCGCTTTTCACAAGCGCAAACCATCCAACTTGAATAAGCTGGAGCAGTTTTGCAAGGAGGAATGGGCAACAATCCCAGGGGTAAGATGTGGCAAGCTCATAGAGACTTATCCAAAGAGACTTGGATCGGTGATTGCCGCAAAAGGTGGCTCTACAAAGTATTGACTTTAGGGGGGTGAATAGGTTGTGGGCATGTTCTGTAAATTAGATGATGCAAATCCTCAAACAATCCATGTTAATGCCACGTTGTGAGGCAACAAAACACGAAAAATGCCAAGGGGTAGTGAATACTTTTGCAAGGCACTGTATCCTTTTACAAAAAATAACATAACATCATAAAGTCTTAAAACAGATATAAAACGATATAAGTATATTGCGTGTATATGCTAATAGGTAGGCCAATGCATCCAAACTCTATCCTCAGGGACCGCCAACTGGCCAAGTTTTGAGAATATTATCACTTAAAAACAAGTGTCTCAATCGGAATAAAGCAACTATTAGTAAGCATACTTGCACTCTAGTAGGCAAATTCTAAAATTCTAATCTTTTGGTGGTCCCAGAGGACAGGCTCTAATTTATCCTATAACCTAAATCACATATATAGTTGTCGTACTTCGAGTTGTCATCACGTTTTGCGGGCACTTGTACATGCTGCAATAAGCGCCGTAGGGCTCGTAGAGAAAAACAATATATAGAACTCCATCATGCCATTATTGTTAACGGGCAAGTCGCTAGTAATTATATAAAAGAGACTTGAACTCAGTTACTCTAACCATTAAACCTTCCCTTTACATGACTAACAGAGAGTGGAAAACAACTATAACTAATATAGGAAACACAACATTTTGTTACTCAACTTGTACAGATGGTTATATTTAATGCCATACCATGGTGCCACTCATTATGGATGTAACCATTTCATGGTAGCAGTTAAAACCAACTAAATGTAAAAGTGTATATATAAATGAATCTAGAAGCAATTTCAAAAAGGAAAACACATTTTCCACAGGTTTTTCTACCATCTATCTGATGTTACAGAGCGTATCTGTTGAGATAAGTGGCTCTTTTCTGGTATTACAAAATATTGTTCTAAGTTAATACTCCATTAGACCTGTGACTTGTATAGGATTAGAAGCTGCAAGGTAAATTAAAATAGGTTGATTTGAATATTGCAAAGTTATTCTCGGTTAAGCAATATAATGCTTATATTATAGTGGTTTACTACAGTATAACACATATATATTATCTAGGAACTGTGCATTAGGTCTATGATTTACAGTAAGTTATAACAAAATGCAAAGCACTGGCAGCCTCTCTGCAGTATGCCCACCTTAGTGAATCCAAATAGAAAAACACATCCCTTACCATTAAAATATTGCGGATAATTTTTCTTAAGGTAGTACTTTGACTGCATAATTAGGGAATGTGACTGTTTCTCTGTTCGTTTGAGGAGTAACCAGGGAAAAGAAGCTCCAACTTTGAATTCCATTTTTCAAGTGTTCCTTTAAATTGATCAGAAAGTAAAATAAATAAATAAAAATATTGATAGATTTTTTTTTTCAAAAAGTGAGAGATGGCAAACATGTGCTATATGGTATCCTGCATTAAGAGAAATCAAGAAAAAAGTGGAAGGTTCCAGAAGGTAACAATCAGATTACTTCTTATAAGAAAGTGAAGTGGAAAAATTTAATATCACCATTACATTTAGGAGAATCACATTAACTAAGTAGCATGGTTAAAAATCATTTATTACATATTATATATAAATATTCTGCAAAGGAAGTTATATTTTTGGTTTCATTTGATCTATGTCCATAGCTGGATTAATACCTTGAATGCAGAAGCTCTCAATGCTACAATGGAAATATGGCAACTCAAAATGCCATTGTTTTCAAAAGGACTAGCAGCCACCAGTAGCTGCTAGTAACCTTCCAAGCTGGGGGGGGCGCGTAAGACAGAGGCCTGGCCCCTCCCCTTACATTGACTCCACCCCACAGTATAGACTCCCCTTCACTACAGGTTGACCCCTATATATCCCAACCAATAAAATACTATAACTACCCACCAGGCATCTAAAATTAACCCCATCACACATGGGGGTCTATACAGACCCCCATGAGCCTCTAATTAACTCCCATCAGTCCCATAAGGATCTATACAGACCCTTATGGGACACTAATTAAACCCCATTAGTCCCAAAAGGGTCTATACAGACGCTTATGGGACAATACCTAACCACACTAGTCAAATAGGGGTCTATATAGACCCCTATATGATACTATTAACCCCTACAATAACACTATAAGTGCCATGAGGGTCCTCCAGGACCCTCATGACACCAAGTCTAAACACTAAACTATTACCCCCTTTACACTATTAACCCCCCCTCTACACTATTAACCCAAACACTACCTACCTAAAACCCTAATAAAATCCCTGTTACCCCACTAATTACAAAAAATAAATACATCTTAAATTACTGAAAAAAAATACATTAAAGAAAATAAAAAAATCTATATTACACAAAATAAAAAACATAATTTACTGAAAATAAAAAACCTAGAATTACACAAAATAAAAAAGACATTACATCAAATCAAAAAGACTATATTTCAGTTTAATAAAACCATATATTACATACACTAAAACCCCTATAATTACACCTAAGACAACCCCTTTCCTAAACCTACAATAGGGTAAATAAGCCCACTTACTTTGCTCAAATGCAACAACGGTTTTCTGTCCTTCGTCCCTAGCATAAGGGCCCATCCTTCATTGGCGCAGGTCCTTCGTCCAGCACCCCTAGAAAGAAAAAGAAACATTAAAATTAATAAATAAATGAACACAACGTATAATCAATATCTTCCTCCCCTTCCCTATCTGTCTCCCTCCCTATCTTTCTCCTCTCTCCCTGACTATCTCTCTCCCTCCCTAACTCTCTCCCTCCCTATCTTTCTCCTAACTCTCTATCTCTATCCCTCACTATCTCCCCCTATCCCTCTCCATATATCTCCCCCTATCCCCCATTCCTCTCCCTATCTATCTCTTTCTCTCCCTCCCAAACTCTCTCCCTCCCTATCTCTCTCCCTATCTCCTGCCTATCCCTCACTCTATATCCCTCTTTCCCTATCACCCCATCCCTCTCCCTATCTCTCTTTCCCTCCCTCCCTCCCTATCTCTCTCCCTCCCTTCCTCCCTATCACTCTCCCTCCCTCCCTATCTGTCTCCCTCCATATCCCTCTCTTGCCCTATCTCTCTCCCTCCATCCCTCTCCCTATCTCTCTCCCTCCCTCCCTATCTCTCTCCCTCCATATCCCTCTCTCACCCTATCTCTCTCCCTCCATCCCTCTCCCTATCTCTCTCTATCTCCCTCCCTCCCTCCCTATCTCTCTCCATCCCTCCCTATCTCTCTCCCTCCATATCCCTCTCTCGACCCTATCTCTCTCCCTCCATCCCTCTCCCTATCTCTCTCCTCTCCTCTCCTCTCCCCTACCAATCTCTTGCTCCATCCCTCTCCTTATCTTTCTCCCTCCCTATCTCTCCCTATCTCTCTCTTCCCCTTCCATCCCTATCTTTCTCTCCCTCCCTATCTTTCTTCCTATCCCCCTCTCTCTCGCTATCTATCATTTCCTCTCTCTAATCCCTCTGCCCCTAACTATCTCTCTATCTCTCCATTTCTTTCTCTCTATCTGATTCTCTATCACTCTCTCTCTAGCTGTCTATCTACCCCCTTTCTCTCTTTCCCCCTACTCTCTCTATCTCCCCCTATCTCTACCCTCTCTCTCTACCCCCTCTCTCTCTCTCTCTCTCCATCCCCCTTTCTCAATCCCGCTCTCTCTTTGAATCCCCCCCTCTATCTCCCCGCCTCATCTCTATTTCCCCCACCTCTCTCTCTACCCTTGTCTCTCTATCCCCCTCTCTCTATATCTCTCTTTCTCTCTCTCTCTATCCCCTTCTCTCTCTCTCTTTCTCTCTATCTCCCTCCCTCTCTCTCTTTCTCTCTATCTCCCTCTCTCTCTATCTCCCTCCCTTTCTCTCTCCCTCTCTATTTCCCCTCTCTCTATCTCCCCTCCTCTCTCTCTATCCCCCTCCTCTCTCTCTATCCCCCTCTCTATCTCCCCCACTCTCTCTCTATCTCCACCTCCTCTCTTTCTTTCTCCCCCTCCTCTCTCTCTCTCTCTCTTTCCCACTCCTTTCTCTCTCTCTCTATCTATCTCTATCCCTGCCTATTTCTCTCTCTCTATCACACTTTCTCTCTTTATCCCCCCCCTCTCTCTCTATCACCCTCTGCCTATCTCCCCCTCCTCTCTATCTCCCTCCCTCTCTATCTTTCCTCCTCTCTCTCTACCCCCCCCTCTCTCTCTATCTTCCCCTCTACTCTATCTCTCTATCTATTCTCCTCTCTATCCCCCCTCCTCTCCCTATCTATCATTCCCTCTCTCTAATACCTCTGCCCCAAACTATCTCTCTATCTCTCCATTTCTTTCTCTCTATCTGATTATCTATCACTCTCTCTCTAGCTGTCTATCTACCCCCCTCTCTCTCTTTCCCCCTCCTCTCTCTATCTCCCCCTATCTCTACCCTCTCTCTCTACCCCCCCCTTCTCTCTCTCTCTCTATCCCCCTTTCTCAATCCCCCTCTCTCTCTCAATCCCCCCTCTCTATCTCCCCCGTGTCTCTCTATCCCACCTCTATCTATCTCTCTCTCTCTTTCTCTCTCTCTCTCTATCCCCTTCTCTCTCTCTTTCTCTCTATCTCCCTCCCTCTCTCTCTCCCTCTCTATCTCCCTCTCTCTCTATCTCCCCCTCCTCTCTCTTTCTCTATCCCTCCCTCCTCTCTCTCTCTATTTCCTCTGTCTCTATCTCCCCTCCTCTCTCTCTCTCTCTATCCCCCTCCTCTCTCTCTATCCCCCTCTCTCTCTACCCCGCCTCTCTCTCTCCCCCACTCTCTCTCTATCTCCACCTCCTCTCTTTCTTTCTCCCCCTCCTCTCTCTCTCTCTTTCCCACTCCTTTTCCTCTCTCCCTATCTCTATCCCTGCCTATTTCTCTCTTTCTATCACACTTTCTCTCTTTATCCCCCCTCTCTCTCTATCCCCCTCTGCCTATCTCCCCCTCCTCTCTATCTCCCTCCCTCTCTATCTTTCCTCCTCTCTCTCTACCCCCCTCCTTTCTCTCTCTCTATCTTCCCCTCTACTCTATCTCTCTATCTCCCTCTCTCTCTCTCCTCCTCTCTATCCCCCCTCCTCTCCCTATCTATCATTCCCTCTCTCTAATCCCTCTGCCCCAAACTATCTCTCTATCTCTCCATTTCTTTCTCTCTATCTGATTATCTATCACTCTCTCTCTAGCTGTCTATCTACCCCCCTCTCTCCCCCCTCTCCCTCTTTCCCCCTCCTCTCTCTATCTCCCCCTCTTCTCTACCCTCTCTCTCTATCCCCCCTCCTCTCTCTCTCTCTCTCTATCCCCCTCTCTCAATCCCCCTCTCTCTCTCTATCCCCCTTTTCTATCTCCGCGCCTCATCTCTATTTCCCCCACCTCTCTCTATCCCCTGTCTCTCTATCCCCCCTCTCTTTATCTCTCTCTTTCTCTCTCTCTCTCTCCTGCCTCTCTCTCTTTCCCCCTCCTCTCTCTATCTCCCCCTATCTCTACCCTCTCTCTCTACCCCCCCCTCTCTCTCTATCCCCCTTTCTCAATCCCCCTCTCTCTCTCAATCTCCCCTCTCTATCTCCCCGCCTCATCTCTATTTCCCCCACCTCTCTCTCTACCCCCTGTCTCTCTATCCCACCTCTATCTCTCTCTTTCTCTCTCTCTCTATCGCCTTCTCTCTCTCTTTCTCTCTATCTCCCTCCCTCTCTCTCTCCCTCTCTATCTCCCTCTCTCTCTATCTCCCCCTCCTCTCTCTCTCTCTCTATCCCTCCCTCCTCTCTCTCTCTATTTCCTCTCTCTCTATCTACCTCCCCTCCTCTCGCTCTCTCTATCTACCTCCTCTCTCTCTCTCCCCCACTCTCTCTCTATCTCCACCTCCTCTTTTTCTTTCTCACCCTCCTCTCTCTCTCTTTCCCACTCCTTTCTCTCTCTCTCTATCTCTATCCCTGCCTATTTCTCTCTCTCTATCACACTTTCTTTCTTTATCCCCCCTCTCTCTCTCTATCTCCTCTGCCTATCTCCCCCTCCTCTCTATCTCCCTCCCTCTCTATCTTTCCTCCTCTCTCTCTACCCTCTCCTCTCTCTCTCTCTATCTTCCCCTCTACTCTATCTCTCGATCTCCCTCTCTCTCTTTCCTCCTCTCTATCCCCCCTTGTCTTCCTATCTATCATTCCCTCTCTCTAATCCCTCTGCCCCAAACTATCTCTCTATCTCTCCATTTCTTTCTCTCTATCTGATTCTCTATCACTCTCTCTCTAGCTGTCTATCTACCCCCTCTCCCCCCCTCTCTCTCTTTCCCCCTCCTCTCTCTATCTCCCCCTCTTCTCTACCCTCTCTCTCTATCCCCCCCTCTCTCTCTCTATCCCCCTCGCTCAATCCCCCTCTCTCTCTCTATCTCCCCTCTCTATCTCCCCACCTCATCTCTATTTCCTCCACCTCTCTCTATCCCCTGTCTCTCTATCCCCCCTCTCTCTATCTCTCTCTTTCTCTCTCTCTCTCTCTCTCTCTCTCTCTCCCCCCTCTCTCTCTTTCCCCCTCCTCTCTCTATCTCCCCCTATCTCTACCTTCTCTCTCTACCCACCGCACCTCACTCTCTACCCCCTGTCTCTCTATCCCCCCTCTCTCTATCTCCCTCCTCTCTCTCTCCCTCTCTATCTCCCTCTCTCTATATCTCCCCCTCCTCTCTCTCTCTCTCTCTCTCTATCCCTCCCTCCTCTCTCTCTCTATTTCCTCTCTCTCTATCTATCTCCCCTCTCTCTCTTTCTCTATCCCCCTCCTCTCTCTCTATCCCCCTCTCTCTCTATCCCCCCTCTCTCTCTCCCCCACTCTCTCTCTATCTCCACCTCCTCTCTCTCTTTCTTTCTCCCCCTCCTCTCTCTCTCTCTTTCCCACTCCTTTTTCTCTCTCTCTATCTCTATCCCTGCCTATTTCTCTCTCTCTATCACACTTTCACTCTTTATCCCCCCTCTCTCTCTCTCTATCCCCCTCTGCCTATCTCCCCCTCCTCTCTATCTCCCTCCCTATCTTTCCTCCTATCTATCTACCCCCCTCCTCTCTCTCTCTCTATCTTCCCCTCTACTCTATCTCTCTATCTCCCTCTCTCTCTCCTCCTCTCTATCCCCCCTCCTCTCCCTATCTATCATTCCCTCTCTCTAATCCCTCTGCCCCAAACTATCTCTCCATTTCTTTCTCTCTATCTGATTCTCTATCACTCTCTCTCTAGCTGTCTATCTACCCCCACTCTCTCCCCCCTCTCTCTCTTTCCCCCTCCTCTCTCTATCTCCCCCTCTTATCTACCCTCTCTCTCTATCCCCCCTCTCTCTCTCTCTCTATCCCCCTCTTTCAATCCACCCTCTCTCTCTATCCCCCCTCTCTGTCTCCCCTCTCTCTCTTTCCCCCTCCACTCTCTATCTCCCCCTCTTCTCTACCCTCTCTCTCTATCCCCCCTCTCTCTCTCTATCCCCCTTTTTCAATCCCCCCTCTCTCTCTACCCCCCTCTCTATCTCCCGGCCTCATCTCTATTTCCCCCACCTCTCTCTATCCCCCTGTCTCTCTATCCCCCTCTTTCAATCCCCCCTCTCTCTCTATCCCCCCTCTCTATCTCCCCTCTCTCTCTTTCCCCCTCCTCTCTCTATCTCCCCCTCTTCTCTACCCTCTCTCTCTACCCCCCCCCCTCTCTCTCTCTCTCTATCCCCCTCTTTCAATCCCCCCTCTCTCTCTCTACCCCCCTCTCTATCTCCCCGCCTCATCTCTATTTCCCCCACCTCTCTCTATCCCCTGTCTCTCTATGCCCCTCTTTCAATCCCCTCTCTCTCTCTATCCCACCTCTCTCCCCCCTCTCTCTCTTTCCCCCTCCTCTCTCTATCGCCCCCTCTTCTCTACCCTCTCTCTCTATCCCCCCCTCTCTCTCTATCCCCCCTCTCTATCTCCCCGCCTCATCTCTATTTCCCCCACCTCTCTCTATCCCCTGTCTCTCTACCCCCCTCTCTCTATCTCTCTCTTTCTCTCTCTATCCCCTTCTCTCTCTCTCTTTCTCTCTATCTCCCTCCCTCTCTCTTTCCCTCTCTATCTCCCTCTCTCTCTCTATCTCCCCCTCCTCTCTCTCCCTATCCCTTCCTCTTCTCTCTCTCTATCACCTCTCTCTCTATCTATCTCCCCTCCTCTCTCTCTCTCTCTCTCTATCCCCCTCCTCTCTCTCTATCCCCCCCTCTCTCTACCCCCCCTCTCTCTCTCCCCCGCTCTCTCTCTATCTCCACCTCCTCTCTTTCTCTCTTCCCCTCCTCTCTCTCTCTTTCCCACTCCTTTTTCTCTCTCTCTATCTCCATCCCTGCCAATTTCTCTCACGCTTTCTCTCTTTATCCCCCCTCTCTCTCTCTATCCCCCCTCTGCCTATCTCCCCCTCCTCTCTATCTCCCTCTCTCTCTCTCCTCCTCTCTATCCCCCCTCCTCTCTACCCCCTTTCTCTATCCCCACTCTCTCTTCCCTCTCTCTCTCTATCCCCTCCTCTCTCGCTCACTGTCCCCCTCTCACTCTTCCCCCTCCCCTTTTTCTCTGTGTACCCCTTCTTTCTCTATCCCCTGCCTCTCAATCTCCTCCTCCTATCTCTCTATATCTCCCCCTCTCTCTCTCTATCTATCTCCTCTCTCTCTACCCACTCCCTTCCCCTCTCTCTCTCTACCCCTTCTCTCTCTATCCCCTTCCCCTCTTTCTCTCTATAAATATATATATATCCCCCTCAGTCTCTATCCCCCTCTCTCTCTCATCCCCCTCCTCTATCTCCCCATCCTCTCTATCTCTTCCTCCACTCTCTCTCTATCCCCTCTCCCTCTCTCCTCCTCTCTATCTCCCCCTCCTCTACTTCTCTCCCCCCCTCTCTCCCCTTCCTTGCTCTATCCCCCCTCCTCTCTACCCCCTTTCTCTATCCCCACTCTCTCTTCCCTCTCTCTCTCTATCCCCTCCTCTCTCGCTCACTGTCCCCCTCTCACTCTACCCCCTCCCCTTTTTCTCTGTGTACCCCTTCTTTCTCTATCCCCTGCCTCTCAATCTCCTCCTCCTATCTCTCTATATCTCCCCCTCTCTCTCTCTATCTATCTCCTCTCTCTCTACCCACTCCCTTCCCCTCTCTCTCTCTACCCCTTCTCTCTCTATCCCCTTCCCCTCTTTCTCTCTATAAATATATATATATCCCCCTCAGTCTCTATCCCCCTCTCTCTCTCATCCCCCTCCTCTATCTCCCCATCCTCTCTATCTCTTCCTCCACTCTCTCTCTATCCCCTCTCCCTCTCTCCTCCTCTCTATCTCCCCCTCCTCTACTTCTCTCCCCCCCTCTCTCCCCTTCCTTGCTCTATCCCCCTCTCTCTCTCTACCCCCCACTCTCTCTATCGCCACCTCCAATATGGCTGTGGGAGGTGCCACTCAGCTCTCACAGCAGTTCAAAGTGGCTTGTGGGCATTCAAGTGAATGTCCCTAACCACATTATACAGCTGCTTCATTCTGATTGGTTGATGCTGCAGTTGCCAATGAGGAAAATTGATACAATTACTTGCATAGTGAATGTAGATTCACCTAGGATGAGCGTTACAGCACAACGCTGTAATCTGCAGCACTAGGGAAAGACACCAGGCAAGAGGAAGGCACACAAAGGGTTGATTTAGGTTTGGGTGCCGGAGGGGGGTCTCTTTTGCATCTCCTGCAGCATACATAAGGGCTTTTAAAGCCTTTGCAGGTCCTATTTTGAACCCGCTATATTCTTGCACACATTTGCCAGTTGCGGGTTGGAAGTCAGTGAGTCCTTGAGGACTCGTAGCAATTTAATAGCGTAATTTGAACCTAATAGTTACAGGCTTTATAGACTAGTGCGCAATTCAAATTCTCACGTCCTGTAGGCTTTTCTCGCTCATGACTCACAGATCGTCAGCGGGTTGCTTTCAGGGGCCAATTTAATAGCCGCAAGTCTTGCGGGCTACGTTTTGACATGCTGAGGGAATTTAATGGAGCTGTAAGGGTATTATTATTATTTTTACAAAGTTTGAAATACATTACATATGGACATAGTATACAGTATGTACTGTATATATGTGACAGTACTATTACAAATATTTATGCAAAAAAAGGAGGAGAGGATTCTGCTCCTGAGAGCTTACATTCTAAACAAGATGGTTGGGTGACTGATATAGAAGGAGTAAGGGGGATGAGTAAGTAGTATTGATTGAAGTTTATTGTGTGTCATGGCGAAGACTGAACCAGTAGATCAGGTATTATCAGTAAACAGTAGGTGTGATAATTATAGGTGATAAGCTTCCTTAACTATTATTTTTTTTTTTTAAATATCTCTTAAACTTTAAAAGTTAAGACAGAGTCCGACACAGTAAGGTTTGAGTTCCAATGGGCTTGGGTAGTATGGGAAAAGTAGGAAGGAGCGCAAATAAATAATTAAAGAGGATGTAAGGAACAGGTTGTGAGTGTAGTGTAGGGTAGTGCTTATACTTTCTGTCATGAGTGTCCTGGAGGACCCTCATGGCACTTAAAGTGTTAATGTATGGGTTAATAGTGTCCTATAGGGGTCTATATAGACCCTATTGGACTGATGGGGTTAATTATTGGCTCATGAGGGTCTATATAGACCCCCATGAGTGATAAGGTTAATGATAGGTTCAGTGGGGGTACTTATATTACCCCCGCTGCAGGGGTTAATGTTTAAAGTAGCGCGGGTCCATTAACTACCTTTAAGGTCCTTTATGGACCCCCGAGGCAGGAATTTTGAAATTTAAATGCTGCAGGGGTCCCGATTAGGGTCCGGAGAGATAATTTGGGGCCAGAGGGGGGTCTCTTTTGCATCTCCTGCAGCATACGTAAGGGCTTTTGAAGCCTTTGCTGGTCCTATTTTGAACCCGCTATATTCTTGCACACATTTGCCAGTTGCGGGTTTGGGATTTGTAGCAATTTAATATCGTAATTTGAACCTAATAGTTACGGGCTTTACCGACTGCTGCGCAATTCAAATTTTCACGTCCTGTAGGCTTTTCTCGCTCATGACTAACAGATCGTCAGCGGGTTGCTTTCCGGGGCCAATTTAATAGCCGCAAGTCTTGCAGGCTATGTTACGGGCTACGTTTTGACATGCTGAGGGAATTAATGGAGCTGTAGGAGTATTATTATTATTTTAATTTTATTTTACAATTTTCAGTTTGTTTATGTCTCACTCAAATACTCTGCCTTATCAAGCCATGTGCCATTATTATGTTATTTTGTTGGGGGGGTGGTGAAATGTCTGGCTTGCAGTGTGCTGCACTATAGTAAAACAATATATATATATATATCACACTATTATTTGCATAAGCAACATCACACATATATTTAATTTTACTTCTTATTAATAACTACCCAATTTCTTTTCACAGTGGTTGAATATATCAGTTTTACAGCATTAATTCTAATATGTATAAATTAGAATTCATGCACCACAATTGAGCTAATCGTGGAGCAACATGTTGATATGGAAACAGAGATGCACATACACTCATGCACCCAGGGGCAACTTAGGAGTTTGTGTAGATCTGGCCCTACTCATATTTATTCAAATTTGCAAAGTTACATTTGTAACTGGGACTGAAGAGTAGTGTCTCCATTTTCGCCGATGAAACAAAGCTGTGCAAGGTAATTAAATCAGATAATAATGTACTTTCCCTCTAAAGGGAATTACATACAATAGAGGAATGGGCATCTAAATGGCAGATGAGATTTAATATGAATAAATGTAAAGTTATGCATCTGGGAAGGAAAAAAAAACATGCAATTTATAATCTTAATGGAGCAAATCTTGGTGTATCAGATATTGAAAGGGATTTGGGAGTACTTGTAGACAACCACCTAGGTAACAGTGCTCAAAGCCAAGCAGCAGCTGCAAAGGCAAATACAATATTAGCATGTATTAAGAAGGGTATAGAAGCCAGGGAAGCAAATATAATTCTGCCACTATACAAATCTCTAGTACGCCCTCATTTGGAATATGGAGTACAATTTTGGGCACCACTTCATAAAAAGGACATTTTAGAGCTGGAAAAGGTACAGAGAAGGGCAACAAAACTAATAAGGGGAATGGAGGGGCTAAGTTATGAAGAAAGACTAAAAAAATTTAACTTATTTTCTCTAGAAAAAAAGGCGTCTAAGAGGAGATATGATTACCTTATATAAATACAGATTTGTCATGGGAGCTTTTTGTGCCAAGGGGTTTTCAACTGACAAGAGGACACCCTTTGAGGTTAGCAGTAAAAAGATTTAACCTTAAAGAAAGAAAAGGGTTCTTCACAGTAAGGGTGGTTAATCTGTGGAATTCTCTACCAGAGGAGGTGGTGACAGCGGATTCGATAGATAACTTTAAAAGGGGACTGGATTTATTTATAATTATAAAGGGAATTCAGGGTTATCCTGGATAATTAGAGAAAGTGTATTGATCCAGGGAGAAATCCAATCGCCATTATCTGGGGTCAGGAAGGATTTATTTTTTTTTCCCTTTGAAACCATTGGCTAAGATTCACTTGTTTTTTTTTCTGTTTGACTTCCTCTGGATTAATTACTAATTAAAATAAATAAAGAAATAGTTGATTAATTATGAATTAACAATTAACAACTACCATATATACTCGAATATAAGCCGAGACACATATTTTACCACAAAATACTGGGAAAAATAAGTGACTCGAGTATAAGCCGAGGGTGAGAAAGGTGCTGCCCCCTGTGTCCCTCTTGTGCCCACTGTGTCCCCCTTTTGTGTGCCCTTTTCTTGTGTCCCCTCTCTCTCCCCTGTGTCTCTTCTCCCCTCTCCCTCCCCTGTGTTTCTTCACCCCTCTCCCTTCCCTGTGTCTCTTCCCCCCTCCCTTATCACCCTCCTCATTCTCAACCTCCCTCCTCATTCTCAACCTCCCTCCTCAACCCCCCTCCTCATCCTCAACCACCTCCTCAACCGCCCTCCTCATCCTCAACCCTCTCCTCAACCTCAACCCCCCTCCTTATCCTCAACCCCCCATCCTAAACCTCAACCCCCCATCCTCATCCTAAACCCCCCTCCTCATCCTCAACCTCCCTCCTCATCCTACCTCCTCATCCTCAACCTCCCTCCTCAACCCCCCTCCTCATCCTTAACCCCCCCTCCTCATTCTAAACCCCCTCCTCAACCTCCCTCCTCAACACCCTTCTTCAACCTCAATCCCCCATCCTCAACCCCATCCTCATCCTTAACCCCCTTCTCATTCTAAACCCCCTCCTCAACCTCCCTCCTCAACCCCTTCTTCAACCTCAACCACCTATCTTCAACCCCCCCATCCTGATCCTCAACCCCCCATCCTCATCCTAAACCTCCCTCCTCAACCCCCCCATCCCCATCCTAAACCTCCCTCCTCAACCCCCCCATCCTCATCCTAAACCTCCCTCCTCAACCTCTCTCCTCATCCCCCCTCCAAAACCTCTCTCCTCAGCCCCCCTCCTCAACCTCAACCCCCCTCCTCAACCCCCCCATCCTCAACCCCCCATCCTCATCCTAAACCCTCCCCATCCTCATCCTAAACCCCCAATCCTCATCCTAAACCCCGCCATCCTCATCCTAAAACCCCCTCCTCACTTTTCCCTCCTCACTGCTCTTCTGCTCCTCCACGCTCCTTCCTACGTCTTGACCCGGCTAATTGTAATGATGGGGCGCGCATGTGAATTCACGTCATTAGCATATGCCAGGTCCCGACGCAGGAAGGAGCAGAGGAGCAGCTGTAGATGGAGGTAAGTGAGGGGAAAGGGAGAGGGGGAGGTATTTAGAGGGGTAAAGTGAGGAGGGGGGTTTAGAATGAGGAGGAGGGGTTGAGGATGAGGAGGGGGGGTTGAGGATGAGGAGTGGGGGAGGGAAAGAGACACCGGGGGGTTAGAGAGACACAGTGGGGTAGAGAGTCACGAGGGGGTTAGAGAGACACAGGGGGGTTAGAGAGATACGGGGGGGGGGGGTTAGAGAGACACTGGGGGGGGGGGGGGGGGAGTGACTCGAGTATAAGCCGAGGGGGCCCTTCTTAGCCTTAAAAAAAGGGCTGAAAAACTCGGCTTATACTCGAGTATATACAGTAATTAATTTAGAACTAATCCTCATATTGCAGATCAGAGGAGATCTTAAAAGGTTGAACTTGATGGACGAAATTCTTTTTTCAACCTTAATTACTATGTAACTATGTTAAAATCTAACTATGTAGTATGTGATTTATTTTGTATTTGCTATAATTTTCTCATTTTCTTGGCAACATTGCTGTGTCTTGCGTAATTAGAATTGTGTGATTGCATTACTAGGCTTGTTATTACCTGGTGATGGTCTTATGATGTGCAAAACAACTCTTAAAGGACTATGCAACCCCCAAATCAGATCTTTTTTTAAAGTTATTCTTAAAACGCATATGATTTTTGTAAATATTTGATTATATCTTTTCATGTGACAACACTGCAGAAATGACCCTCTGCTACAATGTAAAGTAGTGCTACCAGCACTGGTTAGCTACAGTTCATTGAGGGAACCATGAATGCCAACATGTACTGTAACATACTGAAGCAGAGCATGATCACCTCCCTTCAGAGACTGGGCCGCAGGGCAGTATTCCAACATGATAACGACCCCAAACACACCTCCAAGACGACCACTTCCTTGCTAAAGAAGCTGAAGGTAAAGCTGATTGACTGGCCTAACATGTCTCCAGACCTAAACCCTATTGAGCATCTGTGGGGCATCCTCAAATGGAAGGTGGGGGAGTGCAAGGTCTCTAACATCCACCAGCTCTGTGATGTCATCATGAAGGAGTGGAAGATGACTCCAGTTCCAACCTGTGAAGCTCTGGTGAACTCCATGCCCATGAGGGTTAAGGCAGTGCTGGAAAATAATGGTGGCCACACAAAATCTTGACACTTTGGGCCCAATTTGGACATTTCCACTTAGGGGTATACTCACTTTTGTTGCTAACGGTTTAGACATTAATGGTGGTGTGTTGAGTTATTTTGAGGGGACAGCAAATTGACACTGTTATACAGGCTGTACACTTACTACTTACATTGTAGCAGAGTGTCAGTCCACGTCTGGATTCCCCTATCACTCTGAGGGAGACTAATCCCTAAGGGTCATTTGAATAACCAAGTGAGCTAAAAGAGGTTGCTCTCAGAGTGGGTTATCATGTTAGTTCGTTCTCTGATGAGCACCTCTATTTTGTTTTTTTGTTTATTCAAATGACCCTTAGAGATTAGTCTCTCTAAGGGTGATAGGGGAATCCAGATGTGGACCCCTTGCTCACTGTGCCTTAGGGAGTTATCAGCTACACCTCACTGACGAGGCCCAAAGAAGGCCAAAACGTACGTCTGTGGTTTGCTGTTTCTCCTGTTCAGGGTAGAATTGTCTGGTATTTCAGGGCCAGACAACTCTAGTGAGTGGGACCAGACTGATATGCTACAGGATATTTCTCACCTCTATTTTGTTTTTTGTTTTTTTGTAGAATTTATGAAAAACTCAAAACAGGATTCACATAAAACATCACAATACTGATATAGGAAATAGAACATATAATCAGATAATGTGAGCTAAACAATATAATGCATTAGCACTCTATGGGCCTCATTCAATTGAGGCTTCGGGATATCTGGGCTCGGAAATGGAGGCTGTAACTTAATTTGCTATTCAATCGGTGTCTTCTTGCAGGCTCCAATCGAGTTACGGGCTCTTGGCTGCAATTCATTGCGATGGTGTAAATCGTCCAAAATGCGATTGGACTCGGCAATGCACAAAATAATAAACATAAATGAAGAAATGTTCTAGTCCATGTGGGTGGCCTTGATTCCCAAGATTAAAAGAAAACAGAATTAAAACGTTAAATAAATAATTTTGATGGCAGATTTGCGAGCTTGAGACTGTTGTGCAATAAATTCTCATGTCTTTCATCACTTCCCCATATTTTAAAGTGCAGTATTGATTTTTTATTTGCTTTTAATGTGCTACAAACAGCTGTTTAACCCCCTTGCGAGTCCCATCTGATACCCAAAGGATTTTCTTCTACATTTGCCATTTAAAGGTGTGAGAACATTTGCGGGCTTGAGGAATTGTAGCTATTTAATAGCGATTTGTGATTGCAACATTTACAGGCTTGAAAGTGCTCAAAAGTTTGCATACCCTGGCATAAATTGTGAAATGTTTGCATTTATTTTGAAAATATGACTGATCATGCAAACAAATGTATTTTATTGAAGGATAGTGATCATATGAATCCATTTATTATCACATAGGTGTTTGGCTCCTTTTTAAAACATAATGATGACAGAAATCACCCAAATTGCCCTGATCAAAAGTTTACATACCCATGTGTGGCCTTGTTACAAATACACAAGGTGACGCACACAGGTTAAAATGGCAATTAAAGGTTAATTTCCCACACCTGTGGCTTTTTAAATTGCAATTAGTCTCGGTGTATAAATAATCAACGAGCTTGTTAGCTCTCATGTGGATGCACTGAGCAGGCTAGATACTGAGCCATGGGGAGCAAAAAATAACTGTCAAAAGAACTGTGTAACAAAGTAATGGAACTTCACAGAGATAGAAAAGGATATCAAAAGTTATCCAAAGCCTTGAAAATGCCAGTCAGTACTGTTCAATCATTTATTAAGAAGTGGAAAATTCAGGGATTCCTTGATACCAGGCCAATGTCATGTAGACCAAGAAAGATTTCAGCTACAACTGCCAGAAGAATTGTTTGGAATACAAAGAAAAGCCCACAGGTAACCTCAGGAGAAATACAGGCTGCACTGGAAAAAGTCAGTGTGCTTGTTTCAAGGAGCACAATACAATAATATTTGAACAAAAATGAGCTGCATGGTCAAGTTGCCAGAAAGAAGCCTTTACTGTGCCAATGCCACAAAAGAGCCTGGTTGCAATATGCCCAACAACACCTTGACACGCCTCACAGTTTCTGGCACAGTGTAATTTGGAGAGACCAAAATAGAGCTTTATGGTCATGGAGAGGGGTCAACAAAGCATATATTGAAAAGAATACCATCCCCTCTGTGAAGCATGGTGGTGGCTCACTGATGTTATGGGGGTGGGGGGGGGGGGGGGTATGAGCTCTAAAGGCATGGGGGGTCTTGTGGAAATTGATGGCAAAATGAATGCAGCATGTTATCAGAAAATACTGGCAGACAATCTGCATGCTTCTGCACGAAGGCTGCGCATGGGACGCTCTTGGACTTTCCAGAATGATAATGACCCTAAGCAGAAGGCTGAGTTGGTCCTTCGGTGGTTACAGCAGAAAAAGATGAAGGTTGTGGAGTGGCCATCACAGTCTCCTGGCCTTAATATCATTGAGCCACTCTGGGAAGATCTCAAACGTGCGGTTCATGGAAGACGACCAAAGACTTTGCATGACCTGGAGGCATTTTGCCAACACGAATGGGCAGCTATACCACCTGCAAGAATTAGGGGCGTCATAGACAACTATTATAAAAGACTGCACGCTGTCATTGATGCTAAAGGGGCAATACACAGTATTAAGAACTAAGGGTATGCAAACTTTTGATCAGGGCCATTTGGGTGATTTCTGTTATCATTAAGATTTAAAAAGGAGCCAAACAACTACGTGATATTAAATGGCTTTATATGATCACTATCCTTCAATAAAATACATTTTTTGCATGATCAGTCATGTTTTCAAAATAAGAGCCAACATTTCACAATTTCTGCCAAGGTATTCACACTTTTGAGCACAATCAAGGACAACCCAGTTTCTAATGGTTTTGGCTCTCTTATACACTATATTAGGTTTTTCTAGTATTTGAGATTTTAGAAAAGTGTCTTGTTGACAGTTTTTTTTTATTTAATGGTTTGGGTTTCCTTGAAGGAGCTCCCTTTCTAGTTTCCTCAATTCCAGATCATTACAGACTGTTGAATCTAGTCCTCAAGCCTACTGGTTTCTCCTTTAATAAACTCTCTGTAAGGAATATTGTTTGTTTGGTATATAATGGTGTCCCACTATGCTGCCAGTTTTAGAATATAAAATGAGTCAATGTGGGACTATTTCTTTTTGACGAATATTTTATTATGTATGTTCTCTTGAGTACTTGATCTACACTCTACAAGACGGAATATTTGTCAGCCATAGTTATCTACGCCACAAACCAGGCCAACAAGACAACTTCTTGTCAAATGTACTCTGTTCTCAGACCATCATATACATAAGCTTGGCACCAACCTGATGCCCATGAGACTCATTCAATTGCTACTTTTTTCTGATCCGGGCTCGCAAGTGGAGGTCACAAGTTACTTCTCCATTCACTTGCCTTTTGTTTGCGGGCTCCGATCAGGTTACTTGCTGTGAGCTGCGATCCATTGCGATCTATATTGATTTGTAAAATCACAATTTACTTCCCTCAAAGCCTTTGATGTTTAACGGCCTCAAGAGTCCTGAACGCTAAATTCACAAATCACTATTTAATTGCTCCGATTTTTACTCTGTCAAGCCCGCAAATGGCTAAACTCAAACCACAGGTTACTGGTACCAGGGATGTCTTGCAGAGCTTACTTACAAATCGGAGCACTTTCAAAGCAAATAAAAAAACAATAATGTACTTTTAATAAAAGTGAAAGGGATGTTAGGTCTTAGAATTAATAGCACAACATTCTCCAATACTTTATTTCATGCTTAATTTTCGTGTTTTATCGAGCATGGCAGTCAATGTGAAGTCCTACGGGCTTTAACCTCCAAGCCAGTAGGACTTTTAAATCCAACCTCCATTTTCCATTGGGCTTGAACAGGATTGCTGATGCAAGGCTGTAACTCGTGGTTGAAGCCCATAGGACTTCAATTAAATATGGTGGTTGGATTTCAAAGTCCTACGGGCTTGAACCACGGGTTACGGGCTTCTGTCAGCGATCATATTCAAGCCCGCAAATGCTACTGTCCATAGCATGGTTTCCGATTTTCGATTTCGATGCTTAACTTGCAGGCCAGGACATTTGAATAGCATTGCAAAAGTAGACCAACTGGGGCCCGCAACTTGATTGCAGCCATTTGCCTGTATGAAATTGACTTGCGAGCCCTGAATTGAATGAGGCTCCATGTTAGGTCCTTTGATTTTGATAGAAATTTTGGTAAAAATAAACATAATAGTCAGTCTGTGATAAGTTGGTGAGTTCATCCCATTTTAAATCATGATACAATACTTCTATATCTAGATTATGCTAAATAATTCTGTAAAGTTTCTGTATTTCACTACACATACTGTATGCCTGTGTATCTATTTACTTTTTTGCATTTTATTTTATTAAGACGTGCTTAAAAACTTTCTGTCTAAAATCATACAATGTTTACCTGTTTAGGTCTGCCTTCTGTAGCTCATTAGCTCATGAATACACAGACTGTGAAGTGCAGTGTTTCAAATTAGCCTGCCAGTGATCTCTCTCAAGTAGCATGTTGCAGAATATTGACACTGATTGGTTATTATGAGACAATACAATCCATTTACTTAAAAATACACGTTCTTCATGAGCTGCAGAGGGGAAAACCAGTTAGGAACTATTTGTAAGATTTTAGGCAGAAAAGCAGAACTTTTAAGCACTTCTTAACCCTCCTGGCGGTATGATTATGTCAGTATTTAGAATGGTAAAGCGGTACATTCAAAAACATTGACATAATCATACTACCCTTTCCCCCTTATACTTCTCCCTTTGCCACATTCACCCTTATTCTACCCCTCACTTTCCCCCCTTATCCTCCTCCTCCCTTTCCCCCCTTCGTATCTATCCTTTTTTATGTGCGCATTAGTGGAAGCGCGCCGACGGCGACTCTAGGAAAGCGGAGGTGCTCGCGTCCCCATGTAGCTGTGAAAACTAGGTAGTATATCCCACCCTCCTAACCCTCTAACCCTAACCCCCTAAACTTAACTTCCTAACCCTAGCCCCCTAACCGTCTAATCTTAACCCCCGAGCACTCCCACAAATGCACACATAAAACAGGCTAGGTCCCCCCCCTTTCCTCCTCCCCCCTTATCCAATAAGGATTACCGATAAGGAAGTTAATAAAATAAAGTACACAAAGTGAATAGATAAATAGGGATATTATATACCTTTTAAAAACAGAAACCTTCCATATACCTGTAATTGTAATAACAGACTACAATGTTAGCAAATAATAAGCTGTGAAAAACTATAAAGTCTGAACAATAAACTTTATTTGACAATAATGTATCATAAAGTTAACTCCATTCTTCATAGGAAAACAGATATCCACCAAGGGCTCCAACAGCCACATTGGTCCGGTGACTTAGGCATTGGGCTGCAGATACAGACGGGAAAAAGTAATTACAATTCTGAGTTAGGACATGTTGGAAACATAAGTAATATATTTTGTATACAGTGTATGCAAAGGACAATTTTTCTGGATAAAATTTCTTTTAGTGAATTTTAGGCTGTGCACACTTTACTTACATGACATTCTCTTCTCCGATCTCTTGGGCCTTTTATGGGAACCCTTTGGCATTATACTCAATTCTAAAGCTGCAAAAATGTAAAACTGGGTATCACCACAAGATCATAAATACTAGTAAGGAATATGTGTGAATACAGACAAACCTATTTTTCCGTTGGATAAATATACTCCACCCATTATATATATATATATATATATACAGTGGTTGCTTGGTTCTCACCCTTAATCTGTTTTGGACAGCAGGATGAGCTTCAAAAAGGTTGAGTTCCATGGCAGCATTTCCCTCAGGAATCAATATAAATTGAAATAATTCATTCTGAGCCCCAGAAAATTCACATTTTAGTTTGAAGTGATGGTGTTGTTTTTTGATACAAAACCTTACAACTGCAACTAAACAAACTACCTTACAATTAAGCAAACAAAGAAAACAATAATTCAATCAAATAACACATAATTTAACTTCACTTGAACTGTACTGAGAGGACTTGGGGGCCCAATGGGATGGTGGTGACGTAGAGGAGGAGAACAATTATAGGCACAGTCTACACTTTGGTCCTTATAGGTACAGGCTGCACTTTGGTTCTTATAAGCACAGGCTACACTTTTGTCCTTATAGGCCCAAGCTGCACTTTGGTTCTTGCAGGCAAAGACTGCTCTCAGGCTCTTGTAGACACTAACAACATTACGCCACAGCACTGAACTTTGTTCCACTCCTTGGCAGATAGAATGCGAAGTGGTGTAAACACTCTCTATCTATCTGGATGAAAAGGACATCAGTTAGAGGGATTTATATTTGGATCTCAACTAAAATGGGAAATTCCATCATTTATCTCTTTTTTTTTTTTACTTGATATATGGCGGATGCATATCAGAAATAATAAGTAATTGGTGACTATTATTTCAGATAATTTAAAAGGGGTAAAATGGAGCATCAAAATAAAAAAAAAGCAAAATGACAACTGGTTGAAGTTCTTTCTGGATCCTTTATCTGATATTAGATATCATGTCATATCTCCAAAGACAAATATATATTCAACATTTTAAAGGTATATAGCATACTATATCGTATCTTAAATTAAAGGTTCGTAATGTTCACAAACATTCAATAACAAAAACAAAAAAAAGGAAAATGTTGGGAAAATATAAGAACGTGTCCTCCACATTGACATTTGTACTTCCTTCAGTCTGTTATTACTATATAATATGCAACCAACATGCTACTGTCTTTTTTTCTTTCCATTAATAAAAACAATAAAAAACATTTTTTTTAGGTATATGTAAGTTTCCCTGTTTTTACCTTTATCTAATTTATCACATACGGCTTATATCACACACACACACATTACATGGAGTCATTCTATACACATACAGATTTATTTTATTTAAAAATAAAACTTGACCCCCCCCCCCCCAAACACAGAGCTACTTACATAGGCATAGTGTACCAATAGAAACACTGCATTTAGGTATGGATTTCAACCCTTTATTGACCTTCAAGACAGTTCTTCCTTGTGCAGGTGACTACATATCCCATGATGCCTTTCTGCACAACTGCCATCACCGGTTGATACAGCTGCCGGTGACTGGCCAAAATGAACTATGAATTTTAGCAGGGATTTTCAGGGTGTTGACGCAAGAGATTTAGCAAACATTGGGGTGAGTTTAATACACTACTCTATCAGATGCCTTCTGTAACGGAACCCATCACTGTTTTACCCTGTTTTATGGTTATTTAATTCTTGGTTAAAATATGATCCTACTGTTATACTGTATGTATGTTGGTTTATGCTCTGCAGAATATTAGCCCAGACTATTGCAGACCTTGGCATAACAGATAATCCTATTACAGAGACTCCTCATAAGATAAGGAAGTCTATTGTATAAAATGTTTTCATTCTCAGACATAAGAACAAAGAAGGATGATTTAATTAATGTCTGATTGTATCAAAGTTGCCAGGTAGCCTCAGGGAGGTGTGACCCACCTATTGTCCCTCTATGTGTATTGTGTGGTCAACTATGGGGAATGTGTATTGCCATGCTGCCAGTCCTAGCCCAAAAGATACTTTTACTAACGTTTGAACCCCTGGTCTGATTCATGCCATTTTGTAATATGTTGTTCCACAATTTATGTTGTGCATAAAAATGTAAGAGTTATTTATGTACTATGTAAAATCATAAAGTTATAAAAATGTATAAAAATGTGTAAGTTTTAGCTGGGAGATAATTGAGTAGATACAGTAAGAAACTCAATTATCTCCCATGCAGAGGGGAGGGAAACTGTGGGCGTTACTATTATGTTATTGGTTGTTTTATACCTCCCCCTGGGTGTGTTCTGTTTGTACCTGACTGTAATAAAAACCAGGCTGGGTGTACCAGCACCTGAGTTCTACTTGACCCTCCAAAACGTAGCCTTGTCTCGTTCTTGGAGGGAATTGCTATATCACACTGGGGATTGCTATGCGCTGCATACTCCCTTAAACTACTGAACTCTTGTTCCTGATGTACTCTCCTTGGAGGAGAGGTCTTCCCCACACGGTCCTGGATGCTGGAGATTCATACAGGGTGGAAGGAAGACGGCGCGGCTCCAGTTAAGCTACGGCGGTTGTGGAGTCTGTGGTGGTTGTGTTGTCCGGTGCGGTGCTTGTAGTCCTCGGCGCAAGCTAGGACGCGTCCATCAACGGAGGTACCCGGTCGGGGTGCCAGTAGATCCGTTACACCTTCATAATCCAGGAAACTTAAATAAGCTCGTCAGTGCAGCTTTGCAATAATGAGCCCTATTCTATTACCTATTTCACAAAGTTACACCAGCAAAAAGTGCCAAGCAACTTTCCCTAGCTATTTTATTCCCCCCTCTCAGCATGATTGCTAGAGAACTACCCTTGAGGATTACGGTAAGACAGAGACAGGGTGCCCTGGAGACAGCATAGGCAAAAGGGCATTTGACGGGCAAGTGCAGGGTAGTGATTGGCTAATTGGTAAAAGGGGTGGGGAATACAAGGTGTTAAATAGCTGGGTTTGTGACAGTTGGGTCACAGCTAATTTGAAAAGCAGTGGAAGCATCCCTCCATCCCTCCCTATTGTTAATGTTTGGTTGTCACATATTTTGGCAGGGGTGCTGTATCAACTTAGGTTCAAGCTCAGTGGATTGAAGGTGTGGGTTTAGTTGGCCTCAGAGGATCCATTGGGTATGTGGTTCCATTGGACCTCTGGGGAGGGGGCAGAACTCAATCCTAGGTGGGGTTACAGCTACCTCTAATTGTATGTTCAAGTTAATAAAGCTGTGGCCTGTTTAATACCCAAATTATGGCTTGTGTCATCATTTCATTAAGGTTGTGATGTTAGTTATGTGGGTAAACGGACTAAGTCACTTTGCTTAGGTCAACAAAATACAGCAAGATTTTCACACATCAGGAATATTATTGAGCTCCAAAAAGCTGTTCAATTCTATATCACTCAAAATTACTTGGTACTTGCAACTCATATTATCCCTAATTTTACCTAGTAATAATTGGCAGAAAAATGCCTTTGCAAAGAGTTTTCATGAGATTGTTGCAATATATATTATTTTAATCCCTGTATAACATATTTTTGGAACAATGTCATGACCTTCTTGGGCTTCTTTTGCTGTTCCAGAATCAGATAAAAACTGATGTTTTTCCACAGAAAAATTACAATATGGTTATGCACTCTAAATGCCAAACAAGAAAAAAATCTTATTTGTGATTTTTATTTTATATAAATAAATATTTTATTTATATGTAGAATCACAACCATTACCCCAATTATATAAAGAGTGAATATATTATATTTTTATATCAGTGTCCAATAATCACCATTACTGTATTTTATTATATGATTTAAAAAATATATTACACAAAGGGATTTTTAATAATTTATTAAAATATCAATCAATTTAATCTCTTTTAGTTTCTTTAAATTGATAAATATTATTTACTAGCGACTTGTCCGTCAAAAAATGATGGCAATAAGATTGTAAGGCAGGTAATGTTGTTTGTGTGCAAAATTAATTTTGCTGGTGTTTTAAGACCCTTCAGCGCTCATTGCGAGGCTCTTAGATGTTTGTGTGCTATGAGCAGTGTTAGTGTTTTTTTTTTGGTATGGCAATGAATAATTAATAAAATAAGAAATGAATATACCGTATATACTCGAGTATAAGCCGACCCGAGTATAAGCCGAGGCACCTATTTTACCACAAAAATCTGGGTAAAATGAGTGACTCGAGTATAAGCCGTTGGATGGTAAATGTGCTGCCACCTGTGTCCCTTTTGTGATTTCTGTGTCCCCCTCTCTCTCTCGTGTCTCTTCTCCCCTCTCCCTTCCCTGTGTCTCTTCCCCCCTCTCCCTTCCCTGTGTCTCTTCCCCCCTCTCCCTTCCCTGTGTCTCTTCCCCCCTCCTCATTCTCAACCTCCCTCCTCAACCCCACTCCTCATCCTCAACCTCCCTCCTCATCATCCCTCCTCATCCTCAACCTCCCTCCTCAACCCCCTCATCCTCAACCCCCTCATCCTTAACCCCCTCATCCTCAACCCCCTCATCCTCAACCCCCCATCCTCAACCCCCTCCTCAACCTCAACCCCCCTCTTCCTCCTCAACCCCCTCCTCAACCTCCCTCCTCAACCTCAAACCCCCTCCTCAACCTCCCTCCTCAAACCCACTCCTTTAACCTCCCTCCTCAACCTCAACCCCCCCATCCTCAACCCCCCATCCTCAACCCCCTTCTTAACCTCAACCCCCCTCCTCATCCTCAACCCCCTCCTCAACCTCCCTCCTCATCCTCAACCTCCCTCCTCATCCTCAACCTCCCTCCTCATCCTCAACCCCCTCCTCAACCTCCCTCCTCAACCTCAACGCCCCCATCCTCAACCCCCCCTCATTCTAAACCCCCCCCTCATTCTAAACCCCTCTTCCTCATTCTACCCCCCCCCTATACTACCCCTCTAAATACCCCCCCCCCCTCCCCTCACTTACCTGCTCCGGCCTCCGCTCCTTCCGGGTCTTGATGTGGCGCGCATGTGACGTCACATGCACGCCACGTCATTAGCATATACCGGGTGGGGGGGGGTATTTAGAGGGGTAGTATGAGGGGGGTTAGAATGATGGGGGGGTTGAAAATGAGGAGGGGGGAGGGAAAGAGGCACGGGGGGTTAGAGAGACACGGGGGGTAGAGAGACATGGGGGTAGAGAGACACAGGGGGGAGAGAGACAAGGGGGGGTTAGAGAGACACGGGGGGGGGCTGAAAAACTTGTGAAGTAATATATGCAGGAAGAATTGTGTTGAAGAGCTGGCAATCTTTTTTCATGTTGCTGCAGCATCAGTGCTGTAGAGCTGCTGTGTAAGCGTCATGAATGTGTGCAGTGTGTAGTGTAATAGTGTGCGTGCGCGAGGAAAAGGTGTTAGGGTAGCTGTGTAATTCTGGATTGTATAAGTTAGTGTTCTAAAATGGCGCCTAATGTGTGTTATGCGGCTGATTTTAGGTAGGTAGGTGTTTGGTGGTGTTTTGCGTGTTTAGGGTCCTTTAGCCTCGTTTTCGTTTTGTTCGGCTGGCATTTTTTCTCTCGCTTAGGGGATTTTCGTGTGTCTAAACTCAGAAATTTGGACTTAAATCGAGGTGTAAGTTCACTTGCAGAGGTCCTGAGTGCTCCCCCTTGCTGTGGGTAAGCTTTTTAAGTGTTTGTGTGTATTTATTGTGTTTCTAATGTTTTTGGGGTTGCGTCCTTTTTTTCGGATCTCGTACGTCTTTTTCGGAAAATCCGTAGGTGTTTGGTGGTGTTTTGCGTCTTTAGAGAGCTGTAGCCTCAGTTTCGTTTTTTTCGGCGGCCATTTTGTTTTGTTCGGCTGGCATTTTTTCTCTCGCTTAGGGGATTTTCGTGTGTCTAAACTCAGAAATTTGGACTTAAATCGAGGTGTAAGTTCACTTGCAGAGGTCCTGAGTGCTCCCCCTTGCTGTGGGTAAGCTTTTTAAGTGTTTGTGTGTATTTATTGTGTTTCTAATGTTTTTGGGGTTGCGTCCTTTTTTTCGGATCTCGTACGTCTTTTTCGGAAAATCCGTAGGTGTTTGGTGGTGTTTTGCGTCTTTAGAGAGCTGTAGCCTCAGTTTCGTTTTTTTCGGCGGCCATTTTGTTTTGTTTGGCTGGCATTTTTTCTCTCGCTTAGGGGATTTTCGTGTGTCTAAACTCAGAAATTTGGACTTAAATCGAGGTGTAAGTTCACTTGCAGAGGTCCTGAGTGCTCCCCCTTGCTGTGGGTAAGCTTTTTAAGTGTTTGTGTGTATTTATTGTGTTTCTAATGTTTTTGGGGTTGCGTCCTTTTTTTCGGATCTCGTACGTCTTTTTCGGAAAATCCGTAGGTGTTTGGTGGTGTTTTGCGTCTTTAGAGAGCTGTAGCCTCAGTTTCGTTTTTTTCGGCGGCCATTTTTTTTCTCGCTTAGGGGATTTTCGGGTGTCTAAACTCTTTTATTTCGAGTTAAATTGAGGTGTAACTTCACTTTTCGAGCTTTTTATGTATTTGTTGTGTGTATTTATTGTATTTTTCATGTTTTCATGTGCGCAGGATTTGGGCATTTTTTGCGAGGTCGTAACGGGTCGTAACGCGTCTTGTATTTTTGTCTCGTAAGTCCGTAAATTTTGCGAGGTCCGCAGTTGCTGGCAAGGAGCGCCTTTGGCGCTCCTTGCCAGCAACTTCGGCCCTCTCTTTGTGAGGGCCGCAGGCTCGCTACGCGAGCCCGCAGCATTAGCAACGGTATGCTTGCTCACGACTATATATGTGATTTTTCAGTGTATTATCTATGAAAACTATTTTTTTTAAATTTATTTTAACTAAAAAACTGTAAATGACCACTGCGGTCATATATTTAAAATATGCTATTCTGAAGAAGTCCACTTGAAAACATGCAAAATTGTTTAGAATGTAAATAAAATAAAAGAGCCTCTAAAACATTGCATTTAAGTATCCGAACGAGCTGAGTAGTTGGATAAAAAAAGACTTAAATGTAGTGGCTTTGTTTATATTTTATACTTTTTTAATTTCTAAAAACATTTTGTCCCAATATCAAGTTTCCTTATTCCAAAGCCACCATAAAAAAAATGGTGGCCCTTTAAGTAAATTTCACAGATTTACGGCAAATGGTTAAAATTCACTTTACCTTGTGAAAGTTGCTTAAAAATGATAATATAATGTACTCTAATGCTATGATGCTCTCTAACTGGTGGCCCACAGGCCAAATGTGGCTCACCAGTTGATTGCTATGGCCCACTGACTGCCAGGGAGAATGTAACCATTTAAACACTTAGAATTACATATATAGTTGTGGTAATTACGAATTGTCGGTCAAGCAAGGTTAAATGTTATGGGCTTGCGCATGGGCAATTAGCTCCGCAGGCACTCATCACAAGGCGTGCAGGACTTTCAAAATTTTAAATGACGAAGGCGCTCATTGCAGGGCGCGAGGCACGCAAGACTTTAAAACAGCACAGAAGGCGCTCATGTTGATGGCCGCGATCAGCGCCGAAAGCCATAGCACTTTGTTTCCCCCTTTCTCCCTGCCCTGTGTCTTTACGATTTTAACAGACACAAATGTTTTAACCGCGTAACTCAAAAGACCCCCAAAAATACCCAAAAAAATAAATAAATAAATAACTTACACACTCATACACAGCAGAGGGAGAGAGCCAGGGAGCCTGTGCATGAGGTTGCAAGCTAATTTGGGGAATATTTGCCAATTTTCGTAAATCGAAAATCGGCTAAGGGAGAAAAATAACGGCGGCCAAAAAACGTAAAACTTCTCAAACAGGTTCAAAACGAGTCCGGAGCCAGTAATACTTAGCTGAACAACTAGAGGCACGTGAGACTTTGAAAATAAAAGCGACAACACTCATCGCGAGGCACGCAAAACTTGAGCAGAGACACAGAGGAGAAAGACACAGGGGAGGGAGGGGGGAGAGACACGGGGCTGAGAGATGGAGGAAACAAGGAAAAACAAAAGACACAGGACAGGGAGAGTAGGGGGAGGGAGAGAGGGGGAAACAGACACATGGAAGGGAGAGGGGGGGAAACAGACACTGGGTCAGAGAGTGGGGGACAATGAGCACCATAGGTGCTTAGCGCGAGGCACAAATCTGGGGGATTGCACAACATCTGCAATGATCTCTCATTCTAGGGCTCGCGATGAGCGTCTTTGGCGCTCATTGGGAACCTTTGGTGCTCATCGGGAGGCCCGTAAACTAAAAGGGGGGAGAGGCTCGCAATAAGCACCAAATGCGCTCACAGCGAGCCACGCGATGAGCACCGAAGGCGCTCATCGCGGGGCTCGAAATGAGCACCAAAGGTGATAATTGTGAAGCACCAAAGTTGCGGGTTGCCAAAGGTGCTCATCGCTAGGCCCGTAAAGTAGGGGGAGAAGCTCGCAATTAGGCTAAAAATTTTATTGCCATCATTTTTGATGGGCAAGTCGCTAGTATCATATATTAACTGACAAGTGTTTAGTTATTTGATACAAAATATTTTATTATTTTAATTTATATAGATATACTTTGTTAAATTATTATTTTAAATCCTGCTGACTAGCACACAAGCTAATATAAATGTGGGCCACCAGCACACTGGCCTACAGAAATATAGACCCCACACTGAAGTTGGACAGCACTGCTCTTCCTCCCTTTTGCTTTTATTGTATACAACGCGAAAGAAAAATGAGCTGTTTGTTATTTACTATAGATTCAATTTTGGTGGATTGTTGAGTGATTTTAACAGTTTTTACCTTTCTACGAAAAGTGATTCCCTAGACTAGATTCCATATTGTCTAATGGCACCACAGGGAATATCAGTGAGAAAGTAGGAGACAAATATTACCTGTATCTCCAAAACAGCCACTTGAATGCTGCCAGCTGATTATTTTCTCCAACCAGAATTTCTTGTAAAAGTCAGAAAAATTAGATAAACCGCAAAACATAACTGAAAGAAAATATATTGAGTGAAATAAGTAACATGTAGATTGAATCGATCAGGTGATAACGGCATATCTAATTGGTTGTGAAAGAGTGTATTTTGTGACTGCCTCCTTGTTATTAACCCCACCCAATCTGATTGCATTTGATGTGGCAAAAATATGTTAAGCCTATCAGTTACTATCTGTGACATTATTTTGATATCTACACTCCTCGGTGAGATGGGCCTATAATTCTTCCTATCCACCACCTCCTTTCCAAAATCAGGAATTTACCACAAAGTTTGCATTGGTTAGTTCATTTGGTATGACATTTATTTAGCCATCCCCGGAAGGGAGTTCTGGTTCTGGAAGGGTCCTTTTAGAAAAAGTTCTCTTATTGAGCGGTTGACCAACGAGCTAAGAGTTTATCGGAATATATAGCAATGGGACCAACTTTTGTGCAGTTTATATCACTTATATTCTTGAATTTGAGTGACAGAGGAGTGTATGATCTTTATGTTGTTCCCTTCAAATGTCCAAGAGGTCCCACATGTTAATGAATATCTTCAGATGGTTAGAGTCGTTGGAGGATTGCCTACTTTTATGGGAGTTATAACCATGAGGATATACCAGTGTTATATTTTCCTCTATTTATTAAGTAGTCTTCGGAAAACAGGCTAAAGACAGCTCCAAACCATGGAAAGTCAATTTAAGTTTAACAGGGAGAGGATGGCCTATTGGATCTTGAATTAACACATATTTACCATCTTCATGTAAGTAGGAATTTATTAATAAATACAAATGTACTGCCTTTTTTTCTGAGATGTGGGAAGTTTGGAAACTTCAGAAATGCAGGAGCCTCTCATAAATACATGATTGGGAGGATCTGTCATTTTTGTTAGGTCTCTTACAAGGTAGGACTTGGGTACATAGTCTTATAAACATAAGTGGAGATCCTCCAGTCAAGGATCCATAGGAACAGAGCCTTTGTATAGATTACATGTTTCCTAAAGATCAAGGTCATTGTGTAAAAGATCACGGTCATTGTGTAAGTAACTCACCACGTGGATTGTGTTCTTGAAGTCAAGGGAGAGTCTATGCATGTGATGGAACTTTTCTGTAAACCTTTTTTCATAAAAGACAGAATTCCCTTCTCCTTTGAAGGGTGATTTGGGCAGGGTTGGGTACATTTTGATTTAAAAATAGCGTGAGTCCTATCTGATACCCATAGGATTTTCCTCTACATTTGCCATTACCGGGTGTGAGAACATTTGCGGGCTTGAGGAATTGTAGCAATTGAATAGCGAGTTGTGATCTTAACATTTACGGGCTTGAAAGATCAAAGGCTTAGATGGGTTGGAGATACAATTTTAACAATTGCAAGGATTTTCACCCCATAACCCGCAAATTGTTTTCTTATAGCGAAAATAAGTCAATTGAAAAGCAAATTAGTTTACGGGCTTCATTAAGTGCTCCCAAATTTACAATTTTCTTAATTGAATAGTAGCCAAAGTGTCTTAGTTTTGGACTTATAAGATCTGATTACACAGATTATGGAATAGTTACCCAGCAGTATGTAACATTAGGTGCCAAAGTATATGATGAAGAGGGGAAGGTTAGATCCAGTCCATCATCCATCACTCTGTCCCTATCTGCCAGCTGTCATCTGCCATCAAGGAGTATTAGAGGATGCCAAGGGTCTGTTTATGGCTGACATAATTAAACTCTCCCCAGAGTGGGGCAGTAAGAGGAACAAGGCAGATTAGAACAACGTTGAAGAAAGATATGAAACAGGGACCAATGATGGCCACCAGGAGTCAGTGTTGTGTAACAAACTATAGGATGAAGCGGGTGTTAACTTTTTTTTTCAAATTCTGCACAGTTTGTTATGTCTTAGTAATTGAAGGAAATAAAACTGCTTAAATTTAAGTTTGTGGTAAAAATGAACACTTCATGCACTATGGAGCAAGATAATAATATTGGAAATAAAAGGAGTGGATTTTATTCTAGCATTTGACACTGTCCAACAAAATAAACTAATTTGTAAACTTCATAGTCTGGAACTGGATTCTAACAATGGATAGTTATCTCTCTGAAGGACAGGAGTCCAAGAATCATAGATAATGGTATAGTCACAGGAAGGGTTGGTTACCAGTAGAGAGACAACATGCTCAGTGCTGAGGCCTGATTGAATATATTTATTAGTGATATTACTAGTGTGTTTCACGGGGAAAGTTTGACTCTTTGCAGATGAAAAATATGTAACAAAGTAAACTTTCCATGACATGATATGATTTAATAAAACAAGTACTATGGTCAAGTATATTAAATTCATCACTGAGAAATGCAAAATAATGAACTTTGGTCATGAAAACCACAAGGTTAAATATTTGCCTAATGATAAATGTGGCAACTGATGAGGAAAAGAAATGGGAAGTTATTATATTGCATGATAGGAATGGGCCTTGGGGACTTGTTATGGGAAGAGGTCTTGGTCACTGATTGAGTTGTACCAAGGAGTGCCCAGGGGGTGGCATTAAGTGAGGTGGCCCAAGGGTTGGCACTGAGTGGGGTGTTATGGGAGGGGACTTGGCTTAGCACCATTTTCGGCCCATACCACCTTGATGGGGAAAATAATGTCACCGGGACCCTCCATTTACTAGCTTGGGAACAGTTCCCTAGCTATATATCCCAACAGCAGACTACATTTTATTATACATTAATATTATAGTAGCTATTGTCACTTATGCAAATATCACTTACTATTTTCCATGAAAAGATCTTGCCAGGTCAAGGGATACCCATCATTTTCAATTTTTATGTTGGTTTTCATCATGTTAGCACAGAATATATCACTGTAATGGTCAAATTCTTGGTGGAACAGGCTGTGATTGCATTTATTCTGTGGGTAAAAACACTGGTTTACATAAAATGACACAGTGGAGCTTCCAAATATGCTATTATTTTAAACTATAGGGCCCTCATTCAATTGCGATTTGGCCAATTGAATAGGGTTCTAAATAAGCACATAACATATTTTTTTAAAGAAGTTTTAAGTTAGTAAACATCTATCCAAAAGCAAGGTTTTTACTAACTAAAAACGTCTTTAAAAAAAATATGCTACATGCTTATTTAGAGCACTATTCAATTGGCCAAATCGCAATTGAATGAGGGCCTAGGTAATTATAAATAATTGATCAATTGGATGTTGATTAAAAAATGCATTTACTTACAGTATACTTGAAGTTTGCAATATTTAACTATCAATCTGAACCACCCAATGAGCATGGACTGATCTCTCTATCTAATGGGTCAATATTTGGAAATTACCTTTTGGGACTTTGAATATATTAAGCCTTATTAAATTTTGATTCGGACAATTGAATAGGGCTCTATATAAACACAGAGCATATTTTTTTACAGAAGTTTTTCGTTAGTGAATACCTTGCTTTTGGATAGAAGTTCACTAACGAAAAACTTCTGTAAAATAAATATGCTCTGTGCATAAATAGAGCCCTATTCAATTGGCCGAATCACAATTTAATAAGGCTGATTGATTGTGTTCAATCTAAAGTCACAGGAAAAATGACTCGTTGGTCCAGCCTTTGTTTTCCATAGGGCCTGAGCATGCTCAGTCTTTTAATATTCCTATAAAAATTAGACTGAATAGAATAGTTCCAGAGCTGCAAGGTGTAATTGTCATTTATTTGCAACAATGACCTAATTAGAAAAATAGTTCACTCTACCCTAAGAGAGTGGATCAGAAAGGTATTGCAAATTAGTACTTATTGTTTATAGTTTTTCTAACTTACATTAGTAACTTAAATACAAAGTGCAAAATAGAAACCAACAGAAATTGCAAATTAAATGAAAGTTGAAAGCCAATAAAAAGGTTATTTTAAAGGCACAGTGTAGTAGTGATATAAATCATGGGCATTTAAACATATAAACTAAATCTAGCATAATGAGACCCCTCCTGGGTCAATTTTTATATTAATTATATTTTTATGAGTTATTAATTATTTTGATTTTTCATTCCTCTCTGTTCTTTCTTTAAGGAGCTGCCATGTTGCTCTGTCTCCCCTCAGCGTGAGGTGGGTGGGCAGCAAGCTGTGAATCTCCATTTTGCATCTTGCATTGAAAACTCACAACCAACAGCTTTCTATATACTACTTTAAAACGGATAAAACAGTTACAATGCCTCTATATTTACCAATTAAGCATCGTTAATGAACACTAATTGAGGTGGGTGGGCAGCAAGCTGTGAATTTCCATTTTGTATCTTGTATTGCAAAACCAAAACCAACAGCTTCCTATATACTACTTTACAATGGTTAAAATGGTTTCAGTGCCTCCATAAATTCCAACCAAATATCTACAATCAAAACTGATTGAGGTGGGTGGGCAGCAAGCTGTGAATCTCCATTTTGAAGCTTGTATTGAAAACTCAAAACCAACTATGGTTTATACTACTATACAATTAATACAATGACTAAAGTGACTCTATAAACAGTAATTAAACATCTACAGTACAAACTAATTACAGAGATGACTTCCCTTTTGACTCCTATGTGACTAACCAGTATTGATAATACATCTCCCAATTCCAAGCCATCTCCTTTAGAATATAAAATCTCAGGAGGCCTTGACTATTTCTGTATCAACATGTTAATAATCATGGAATCCATTTCTATTTTTTGTCATGGCTTTTCAGAATTAATGTAAGTACATTGAGCCAGCTGGGGGTAAAGAGTCTTTTGGATATTTGAATTTGATTTTGACAATAACTTTAGGTCAATCATTGAAACATTTTATTTTTCCTGTATCATTTTATGGTTATTATAATAAAACTAGCGACTTGCCCGTCAAAAAATGACGGCAATGAGATGTGTATGTTTGGAAAGTTGTTTAGTTATTAATATACATATTTGACACTTGTAAGTATTGTGATATTAAACATGTTTAGTTTTGTAAAATGTTCTCTTGGCGAACAATAACTCTTAAAGCATTTTGTATTAAAAGTATTAACATTGGAATGTAAGAACAGTTGAACTTTAAATTAATCAGTATTGTAAACTTGAGGTAATGTTTTTTTAACATGCAATTTGTATCTGAAGAATTGTTAACTTCAATATACATTGAATCCAGAGGAAGACAAACAGTAAAAACCCTCGTTAAAACGTACCAAATTTTAACATAAACTTTGTAATATATTTAAGTAAGAAACTTGAAAGTATATTTTTTTAAACTTGAACGTTCTTGTGTGTGTAACTAAGGAACTTGCAAAAACATTTTTCCAACTTGGAACATTATAAACAGTAATATAGTGAATTAATATTTTAACATAATTTTGTATTAAAAGTATTAACATTTGAATGTAAAAACAGGTGAGCTTTAAACTAATCAGTATTGTAAACTTGAGGTAATGTTTTTTTAACATGCAATTTCTATCTGAAGAATTGTTAACTTGAACATACATTGCATCCAGAGAAAGGCAAACAGTAAAAACCCTCCTTGAAACGTACCCAATTAAATTAATTCCTTCCTGACCCCATGAACTGGTGATAAACATTAATCCAGGGAGTAATCTTAACATAACAGATAATATTTACATTGTAACTTAAAACGTGGTTGAGCTCTTAACATGAACTTTGTAAAACTTTGTAAAGAACTTGAAAGTATATTTTTTTAAACTTGAACTTTCTTATCAGTCTAAGTAATGAACTTGAAAATATTGTTTTCAAACTTGTAACATTAGAAACAGTAACATAGTTAATTAACATTTTTTTGTGAAGCAAATCATCCATAAACAGTACTTCCATTAATTATGACTGAATTGTTTATTGTTTTGTATTTTTCAATGCTTTTAAATTTGTTTTGCATGGGTTTTATTTCTTTAAGGAAAAGTTATAGTACTTCATAGTAGACAATGTTTTTAGTAAAAATACGTCCATCTTCTAATAAATCACCTTAACTTTCATTCTTTTCAATGTAAACTTTAATAGCCTGTGGATTTTTGCACCGTGATAACGCAACGTACAATTGACCATGTGCAAATACTGGTTCTTGCAAGAAAATACCCACAGATTTGAAAGTTTGTCCTTGTGATTTATTAATGGTCATGGCAAATGCCATAATAATGGAAAATTGTCTTCTTTGAAGTATAAAATGGAGACTACTTTCACTTTGTGCTAAATCTATTCTTGGTATGAAAAATCTCTCTCCTTTATGGGTACCAGTTAAAATTTCAGCATTTATAAAATGGTCCTTTAATTGTTGAACAATTAATCTTGTCCAATTGCATAGGCCTTTTTTGGGGTTCATATTTCGCAGTAACATGACAATTGCACCTTTCTTTAGCTGCAAAATATGTGGTGGCATTCCAGAAGGAGTTAGTGAGTTTATGAATTCAGTAGAAAAGTTAGCCTGACTTTCATTGTCATCAGCAAGTACAGAATCAGCACTGTGATAAGTTCTTTGTGGTGCAATAATTTTTTTAAAGATTTCATTATTGAGGACTAATGCATCCTTATTTTTACACGTTAGTATGACTTGGTTGGCAAGCTCTGAATATTCCTGGTTATTTATGCTACCTTCAAATATAGCCGATATAATATCTTGGTGACAAATCATATGAGGTGGGATCTCTACAGTGTCGTCAGGTAAATGTGGTATTTTTTCTGTTCTGCCTTCTCCAATTTTAATCAGCCAATCATTGAAATCAGTTTGGCTTTCTGATCTCATATTTTTTTGCAGTTGAAGATGGGTAAAATGTTTCCATAGTGTGCTTGACTTTATACAGGTTTCGATAATGTCAGTTCGATTTCCATGTACAACGACAGGTAATGTTTGTCTAAAATCGCCACCTAACAACATTACCTTTCCACCAAATGGAAAAGTATTATCCATGACTTCACGAAGCAAACAGTCAATACATTGGAGGGCATAGCATGACATCATTGTGGCCTCATCTATTATAATTAATTTAAATTTTTTCAAATTATTTGCTTGTATTGATGTCATGCAAATATCTGACACAGAAGTTTCTAAAATAGGCACTGGCAGTTTAAAGCCACTATGTACAGTTCTTCCACCTTCTAACAAAAGTGCAGCAATTCCAGTAGTGGCAAACGCCAGTGCTATTTGACCTTGTGCTCGTACAGAACTCATTAATAAATTATAAAGATAAGTTTTTCCTGATCCGCCAGGTCCATCAAGATAGAAATAACGCTCTGTCACCATGTCATCATCTATTGCATTTTTAATGGCATTAAATGCTTGCAATTGTAACATATTTAAAGTTGCAAGTCTTTCTTCTGTTCTTTGTACTTGTAGTTGAATGTCATAGTCTTCAAAGTTTATGTCATCTATAAGACCTGGATCAGGCAAATTAAAACTTGCACAACTTAATCCATGAGTTAAAAATACTTCTTGGATTTCCATTAACGTTTTTAAGAGTGCAATTGGTTCATTGTATCGTCTTCAGCCATATTACTTTTAAATGTCTCCCACAAAGCTAATGCATTTGGAGCATTTGAGAAGATACAAATAAATGCAAATTGTTCTCTCATCTGCCGTGGCATTTGACATTGTGCTGCTTCTTCTAAACATCTTTTCCATTCTGTATCATCAGCTAGTAAGTTTCTATGTCTTGCAGCTAAATGGAAGGATTCATATACTATGTCATTAACAGTTGTTAAGTGTTTAAAACTTTGTGCTCCAGCAACATTTAAAAGTAATATCCGTAAGCAAAAACATTCAACATCTCTTGGACTGACTGTGTAAATTCTTGGGATTATTTTATTTCCTCTGCTTTTTCTCGGTTTCCATAATCCATTCACAAGAACATAGTGATATGGAATTTCAATATATAAGAATTGTGTTGCTTGTGAATCTGTGGAATTTAATTCAAACCATGCAGTTAGTGTAGTGTGACGATCTTCACTTTGGGCCAATGCATTACTTTCATTTCCAGCATGGAAATACACTAAATGCCTTTGTGGCAAATGTACTAAATGTCTTTGTGGCAAATGTACTGCTAATCTATATTCTGCATGTGATCTATCATGCATTTCAAATTTTAAAAGCCGCCACATAGCTTCTGACGCACTGACATAGCGAGCATCTACATGAGATGCAAGTTTATCCTGTACTAACTCACTACTTTCAGGGTTGTCTGCACTTTTGACGACTACAGTAGCTGCATCATAGCCTTTGTAAATATATTTGTAGACATATGTAATAGATTTAATGGAAGTGCAGGCTTCTACATTTATGTGGGCGTTATACTTCATTAGTAAATGTCGATTGTAGGGTACTACATATCTATTGTCAACTTTTTTTCCACGAATAATGGCACTTTCTCCTTCTCTTCTTTTATAAAGTGGATAGCCATCACAATTGGCATAGGTTTTGTCTTTATAATCTTTTGGAAAATCTTTGGAACATTTATTATTTTCCATACATGGTGATTGTGGATTAAGATCAACACAGGGTCCATGAATCATGTGATGAGTAACAATCTCATAGTCTACCATATAGTTCTGGATCTGGTAGTTCAGCAACAATGACTGCATCCACTTTGTCAGAAGTATCTAATTTATCTGTTTCTTGAAGTATTATCAGAAGATGTGTATGTGGAAGGCCTCTTTTTTTAAATACAATGGTATATACATAAGCAAGACATTTGCCAAATAAGTGACTTATAGTGATGTCACGTATTAATTAATTTAATTTAATCTTAAAAACTCTGGCTACTAAATCTGGTCTATCGGAAGCACTTTGTCCAAGAAGTAAATTTTGTGTAATTTCTGGCCATTGTGGATTACATGTAAATGTAAGAAATAAATCGGGTTTGCCAAATTTGGTGACAATAGCCATAGCATCATTGTATCTTTCTCTCATATTTCGAGGAGATCCTTGAAAGGAAGATGGTAAAATGATGGCTTTGCCAGCTGTCATGTCTCTGCTTGTAGCCACCTCAGCAACATAGTCCATTAGTCCAGAATATTGTTCTACACGTAGTTTATCTTGTTGATATTTTATAAAGTTTAAATTATTGGCCTCAACTTGCAAATAGGAATCAATAATCCATTGTTGTGTTAGTTTTCCACCACATAAAATTGGATTAAATGTATTTTGAATGGCAATTTGAGCTACTTTAAATTCAAGCATAGAAACATTATTTTGGATTCTGGCTTTAGCATTTGGGTAACTGGGAAGTGTTAATTTTGGTTGCCAACCTGCTTCTCCGTGTGGGAAAAAAATGGGATATGTCAATGGATCTAAATTTGGACTTAAGATACTCATATTAATGAATGTTTGCTCCTCATTTCTGGGATATATTCTAATGTCTCTTTGAAATGGTAGGTTCTTCATCATTTTGAAACACCATTGCAACCTCATTTGATGTTGGCAAGTTATAACGACGTTTTTCAGTATGTCTGTCTCTTTTAAGCACCATATTAACCTTTGTCATTGGTAATTTGTACATGAAGTTGTTGTTCATTTTCTACTTCTGCCATTTTTTTTATAAGCTTTACTGTAGGGGTTATTGTCCATAATGTTATTTAGCTCTATAAAAATACTGGGTAAGCATTTTTTATTTTCTTCCAGCTGCATACGTTGGTCAACAGCTTCCATTATATCTAGGACATATAGTTGAGCAAATTTTCTTTGCTCTCCTTCCTCTGGATGTAAATGTGAAGTCCGATGATAAATTTGGCTTTGGACTTTAAAACAGTAAGGACCATGTCCTGGTACATTAGCAGCTAATGTTGAGCCCATAGATGCAAAGGATATGGCACTATTGTAGGATCTTATGTTTGTCTTAAAATTTTTGTAGTTTGGAAAAGTAGGTTCAGTCATAATGTTTTGTAAATAGATTGGAAATTCTTTTCTTTCTGGAAGTTGGAACTTGCCTTTTTGACAGCAACTAATAAATTGGCCATCTCTGGGTCTCTCCTGTTTAAAATAATAAGCCTCACAAAACTGACATTGAGTAGTCATGTCCCCACAACTATGAACCTCTACTGCTAAAGACTTGAGTAAAGGACAATTTGCAAACCATATATCAGTTTGACTTTTTATATTCATCAGGTGAAATGTCATGTAATGTTTCAACAACAGGTTCTAAATGCTTTGTTTTTTTCGTGGCTTTTTTTGGTATCTCTTTTATTTTTTCAGGTAAAATGTCATCTGATGTTTGAGGAACAGGTTTTAAATGCTGTATTTGCTTGGTAGCTTTTTTGGCTTATCTTTAAATTTTGCAGCTGATGGTCTTTTGCTTGCAAGTCTTTTGCGTTCTTTTTCTCGTCGAATTTCTTTCTCCTCTGGTGTCTGCTGGTTGGCCCGTCTCTCTTGTCTTTCTCTAGTTTGACGTCTTTTCTTTTCTTGTTTGCTCTCGTTAGTAGCCATGTTAATCTGTAAAAGAAATTAATTTATAATTAGTTTAGTTTGAGATGTTAAGTTTGTTTTGTACATGTTTTATTATCAACAGTTTGTTTATATGTGCTTGTAGTTTATTGTAGTGGTAGTTTCTTTGTATTGTTAAATAAGTGTATTTTATTTTTTTTGGGTCTTTTTTTTTTCTGGGGTAGGTTGTAATTTTTGCCTTAGATGAATAGCACAGGAAAGAAACTGACACTATACCTTCTTCTACATCTAATAGGTAATTAAAATTAATATTTTAGTTGTTTTGTCAATTTATTTTTTTGTTGTACTTTTAACTTACAGACATAGTAGAGGGCAAAAATTAGTCGTTGTAATTTTTAGTACAGGGGATTGTCATAATGGTATTTTGATATTTTATTTAAAAGCTTATATGTTCGGTCAATTATTTTTTTTTTCTTGAGGTGCTACTACTATTTGTTGTAGTATTCTATTTTATGTGTGTGTTTAGGTTTTATGCTTAATATTGTACATTACGACTGGTAATTTAGAATGACAAATTTGATTTAGTCTATGTTTTGAGACTTTTGTGGACTATGCTGTTTTCTTTTTTTTTGGCTAGATTGAAGTTTGGATTTACTGTTAAACATTATTGTCCATAACAGACAAATAAGAGGTAAATAAGAAATGTGTCAGTTACATTTTGGTAAAAATTATAGACCCTCATTCAATTGCGATTTGGCCAATTCAATAGTGCTCTAAATAAGCAGATAACATTTTTTTTAAAAATAAGTTTTTAGTTAGTGAAAACCTTGTTTGTGGATAGATGTTTACTAACTAAAAACTTCTTTAAAAAAATATTTAATGTGCTTATATAGACCTCTATTCAATTGGCCAAATTGCAATTGAACAAGGGCCATAGTTAGTGATTGTTGTTCTTTTTTTCTGTTGACATGGATGCAGAGCAAACATGTTTATTTAGTTTTCTCATTTTTTACTTATTATACTGTACCTTGGTTGAAGTGTGATTTCAATCAGAATCTTTGTTGGTCCTCTGTTAAAAGTCCTCGTCCGATGGTCTGGTCCTCTGTTGAAAGTCCTCGTCCGATGGTCTGGTCCTCTGTTGAAAGTCCTTGTCCGATGGTCTGGTCCTCTGTTGAAAGTCCTCGTCCGATGGTCTTCACGCAGTGTCTGTTGTAAAAGAAAAATGAAAATGTTATTTGATTTTAATGTATTTGTAATGAATAACACATTTCATTATTTTGGTGTATTGTATCTGTTATGGTGAATTTTTCTGCTATGCTGTTTTTGTGCAACCTTTTAAAAATACTTTAAATGTATTTGTATATTCCAGTTATCTTTTTTTATACTGTAATTATTAATGTTTTTCTTATTTTGGATATGATTGCAATGTTTTTAGCATTATCCTGTTTTTTGTCCACCACTTTTTCTATACTAATTTAGACTTCTTTGTAAGGTTTATAGCTTCGTAAACAGTAAAAAGGAATATTAATTTACTTTGCTATGTGTTTGTGTGATTTTTGGTACAATCCTATTTTGTGTCTACCATATGTTGCATACTTTATTTGCTTAATTAATTTTTTTTATGAAGGTTAAATGTTTTTCCTATTTTGGATATGATGGCTATGTTTTTAGCGTTATCTTATTTTGTGTCCACCACTTTTGATATGCTTATTTAGGCTTCTTTGTAAGGCTTATAGGTTCTTAAACATTAAAGAAGAATATTAATTTACTTTGCTATTTGTTTGTGTGATTTTTGCTACAATCCTATTTGTTTCTACCACTTTTGCTATGCTTATTTAGGCTTCTTTGTAAGGCTTATAGGTTCTTAAACATTAAAGAAGAATATTAATTTACTTTGCTATTTGTTTGTGTGATTTTGGTACAATCCTATTTTGTGTCTAACATATGTTGCATACTTTATTTGCTTAGTTAGTCTTTTTTAGGAAGGTTAAATGTTTTTGTACAGTGAAAAGGAATGTTTTTTCTATTTTGGATATTATGGCTATGTTTTTAGCATTATCCTATTTTGTGTTCACCACTTTTTGGTTGCTGCATTTGTTATATTGGTGGCCATTAAACATATATAGTTCCTTTATTTTTTCTACTTGTTATACTTTACCTTGATTGAAGTGTACGAATGACAGAGGGTCCCCTCCTGCAAATCTTAATCCGCCGGTCTTCTTGTAGTGTTTGAAAAAGAAAGTGAAATTGTTAATTGAACATTTCTTCTTTTTGATTTAGCAAAGCATGGTATTTTTCAGCATGTAATGTATTTTTCTATCTTACCTCTTCTTCTTTCTTTGTGTTCTTTAAAAGGGATTCTGGTTCACAATGCACGGTGCAAATTCTTGAGTGATGCTGTTGATGCAGAGTCTGTTTGAATAGTAAAAAAAAGGAGAAAGATTGAGCTTTATTTTATATATTGAATTGCAATAAATTAATGTCATTTAAATATACTTCTTTAATTAGTTTCAATTAACATTAGTTTGTTTTCGGGCCTACACACATAAATGTGTGTGTCACATGTCACTATACATGATACACATATATGTGCGTGTCACATATCACTATACATGAATAACATTTTAATAGTTAAAGTTGTTTTATTTTTTATGTCATTTAAATATACTTGTTTAATTAGTTTGGGTTAAGATTAGTTTGTTGTAGGGGCTATACACATAAATGTGCGTGTGACATATCAGTATACATGAATCACATTTTCATAGTTAAAGTTGTTTTTTTTGTTGTCCTGTCTTGATAATAAAATGTAATATATTATAGCTTACCTCTCAGTTGTAATTTGCACAATGTAAAGTAGGAAATTAGGAAACAATTCTCTTCTCAAGTAACAGCAGCAGTTAACTATCCAGTCACTCCGTTTAAAAAAAAAAAAAAAAAAAGTTGTGTGTGTGTGTGTTAACACAGCCGACGTTGGACCCTCCACCACCGCAAATGCAGCCCCTCGCACTGTTTTTGCATTTGCGGTGGTGGAGGCTCAAAGGCGCTTAACACGCGGTTAAAAACACACACACACGGCTTAGAAAAAAAAATGACCTCGGAACTAACCTTAACATAACAAACACGCACGAAAAATACGATCATAACGGCCGAACCGCGCGCACCTAAAAACAGTCAAAACACACCAAATACTCACCAAAATACATAAAAAGCTTACTGTAACGGCTACCCCTGTAGTGAGAGGGTACCAGCCGTTGGAGACGTCCTTTTCCCTGGCAAGCTGCTGTGTAAAAGTGAAGTTTGTATAATCCCATCCAAGAGTTCCAGAGGGAAAGTCAGGTTCAGCATTAAATATCCATATAGAAGCACTGCGCAGTCTCAGAAGCCCAGACCACCCATATTGGACGACACTTTCTTGGGAGTCAAAGAATACTGACTTTATTTTGTTATATGCAGAAATATATATACACCTCTTTCCACAGGTAATACACATGCCCATATTTGGCCACACAATAGAGACAATAGGTGTGGTCACACCTCCCAGGGACTAGCCGGCTACTTTTGATACAATCAGACATTGATTAGATAATGCTTCTCTTTGTTCCATCTTTCACAATGTGAACACTTTACACAATAGGGCTCTCCTGCCTCTAGGAGACCCTAATAGGATTATGTATTATGCTAGGTGTCTGCAATGGTCTGAGCCAACATCCAGCAGAGCACAAACCAACATATCGACAGTATAGCAATGTGATCATATTTTAACCATAATAATTAAATAACCATAACACAGGGTAAAACAGTGATGGGCTCCGTTACACTTACCCATAGCAAGGGGGGCATCCAGGACCTCTGAAAGTGAAGTTACACCTCCATTTAAGTCTAAATTCCTGAATTCAGACACACGAAAATCCCCTAAGCGAGAGAAAAAATGGCAGCCGAAAAAAACGAAAACGAGGCTCAAAGCCCAGCCACGTACAACTTACCCAAGAAGGGATCCGAGATAAGCTCGGAAACATGCATTAACCCCACGGGATCCGAGATAAGCTCGGAGACCTGCATTAACCCCACATTAACCATCGCAGTGGGGGTCCCGATCGCACGCGATCGGGGACCCCCGCTGCAATGAAAATTCAAAATTCCTGCGTTACGGGTCCTTAAAGGACCCGTTAAAAAGAAAACAAATATACACTATCAACCTGTCACTCATGGGGGTCAATATAGACCCCCATAAGTCCTTCAGTAACCCTGTCACTCATGGGGGTCAATACATACCCCCATAAACCCCTAATTAACCCTGTCATTCATGGGGTCAATATAGACCCCCATAAGCCCTTTATTAACACTGTCACTCATGGGGGTCAATACAGACCCCCATAAGCACTTAATAAACCCCCTCACTCATGGGGGTCAATACAGACCCCCATAAACCCCTAACTAACCCTGTCCCTCATGGGGGTCAATATAAACCCCAATAAGCCCTTCATTAACCCTGTCACTCATGGGCATCAATAGAGACCCCCATAAGCACTTAATTAACCCCCTCACTCATGGGGGTCAATACAGACCCCATAAACCCTTAATTAACCCCGTCACTCATGGGGGTCAATACAGCCCCCCATAAGCCCTTAATTAACCCCCTCACTCATGGGGGTAATACAGACACCCATAAACCGCTAATTAACCCTGTCACTCATGGGGGTCCATACAGACCCTCATAAGCCTCTATTAAACCCCATGAGTCCCATAAGGGTATATTAAGACCATTATGGGCCTGTTACAACCCAACATTAACCACATAAGTGCCATGATGGTCCTCAAGGACCATCATGACACTAAGTATAAACACTACACTGCACAATACCCCCCAATAAAACATTAAATAACAACTAAACAGCCTCTACACTAACCTATTAACAACTACACTACCTACCCCCTAATAACCTCCACCACTCTAATTACAGAAAATAAAAAAGCCTAAAGTCACAAAAAATAAAAAATCTATATTACAGAAAATAAAAAAACCTAAGTCACAAAAAATAAAAAAAGGAACATTACAGAAAATAAAAAAACACATTACAACCCCCCCCCCCCCCCCCCACTACAGAAAAAAAAATTACACACCTGAAAAGGAAAGACATACAATACATACAATACATACAATATAATACATACAATACAATACAATACAAATACATACAATTAAATACAATACAATACAATACACCCTATCTAATATACAATACATCCTATCTATCTAATATACATCCCCCAATCTATCTAAATAAATACCATAATCTAATATACATCCTATCTATCTAATATACATCCCGCAATCTATCTAAATAAATACCACAATCTAATATACAATACATGCTATGCTATCTATATAAAACACATACCCCTAGCTAACATACAATAAATGCTATCTATATATAAAATAATCTAATTCTAAGCTAAAATAATTAAGACCACTTACCTTTGCAGATGTCCATTCAGATCAGCCACCTAGGGAAAAAAAATAAAAAAATTATTGCAACACGTTTACAGTAAATACTAAACATTCTAAACATTCTAAATATTATACTCACCTTTCCGGCATGTCCGTCCTTATTCTCCGTTGCGGCACCTGTTAAAATAAACATAACATTAATACACATACATAAACATAAAAACAAAATAAAATAAACACAATCTACATTGTACTTACCTCCCCGCGATCTCTCCGGCCTCCTCCTCTTCTGCCACGCCCTGTAAAAAAAATAATAAAATACTCACATCCACGCTCAAGGACATCCCCGACGCTAGTGAGGCTCCCGGAGACTTTTCCGGAAGAAAATAGGCAATGGCTCCTTCTGATTGGTTGAAATTGCTGTCTATCAAATTCACCCAATCAGGAGGCGCCAATGTGTGAGCCAATCAAAAAGGGATACACCCTAAACTCCCACTCTGATTGGATAATGCACCTGTCAATCTTTATTTAAACCAATCACAAGGCGCAGATGCCTTCAGCCAATCACAATGGAATACACCCACACAGGGTGATTGGCTGGAGGCATCTGCGCATTCTGATTGGTTGCACTGATAATAGCCAATCACAATGGAATACACCCCCACGTAATGATTGGTGAAGGCATTTGCGCCTTCTCATTGGCTATTGTCAATGTCAATCAGTATTACAACCAATGGGAAGGCGCAGATGTCTTCACCAATCAGTATGTGGGGGTGTATCCCATTGTGATTCGCTGATGGCAATAAAGCCTTCGGATTGGTTCAAATAAAGATTGACAGGTGCTTTATCCAATCAGCGTGGGATTTTGGGGTGGATCCCTTTCTCATTTGGTTCACAATTGGCGTCTTCTCATTGGCTGAATTTGATAGACAGCGTTTTCAGCCAATCAGAAGCCGCCATTGCCAATTTTATTCTGGAACACTCCCTAGGAAGCTCATTAGCGTCGGAGATGTGTGTTTTTTTTTTTTTTTTTTCTTTTAAAGAGCGCGGATGCTTCCGGGGCACAACACGAGGAGGCAGGAGACATCGCGGGGAGGTAAGTACAATGTAGATTGTGTTTATTTTACTTGGTTTCATGTTTATGTATGTGTGCTAATGTAATGTTTTTTTTTAACAGGGGCCGCGCCGCAGAAGCAAAGATGGACGGGACATGCTGGAAAGGTGAGTAGAATAATTAGAATATTTAGAATGTTTAGTTATTTTATGTAAACGTGTATTAATTTTTTAAATCTTTTTTACCCTAGGTTTGTGATCTGAAGAAACATCTCAAAGGTAAGTGGTCTTAAATATTTTATTGTAGCTTAGAATTAGGGTTACTATATAAAGATAGTACGTACTGTATATTAGATAGATAGGGGGATGTATAGTACATAGATAGTTTTTCTTGTATATTAGATAGATAGGGGGATGTATATTGGATAGATAGTATTGTATATTAGATAGGGGGATGTATATTAGATAGATAGTATTGTATATTAGATATGGGGGATGTATATTAGATAGATAGTATTGTATATTAGATAGGGGGATGTATATTAGATAGGGGGATGTATATTAGATAGGGGTGTATTGTATTTAATTGTATTGTATTGTATTTAATTGTATTGTATTTAATTGTATTGTATTGTATTTAATTGTATTGTATGTATTTGTATTGTATTATATTGTATGTATTATATTGTATGTATTGTATTGTATGTATTATATGTATTACCTGTTTCAATTTTTTTTTCTGTAGTGGGGGGGGGGGGGGTTGTAATGTATTTCTTTATTTTCTGTAATGTTCCTTTTTTTATTTTTTGTGACTTAGGTTTTTTTTTTCTGAAATGTACATTTTTTATTTTTGGTGATTTTAGTTTTTTTTATTTTATGTAATGTAGATTTTTGATTACTTTCGTTTTTTTGATTTCTGTAATTACAGTGGTGGGGAGGGGGTTATTAGGGGGTAGGTAGGTAGCTAGTGTAGGTGTTAATAGGTTAGAGTAGAGTGTGTTTTATTGATATTTGATGTTTTATTGGGGGGGGGTATAGTGCAGTGTAGTGTTTATACTTAGTGTCATGGCACTTATGTGGTTAATGTTGGGTTGTAACAGGCCCATAATGGTCATAATATACCCTTATGGGACTCATGGTGTTAAATAGAGGCTTATGAGGGTCTGGATAGACCCCAATAAGTGACTGGGTTAAAATGATGTAGTGCTTACACTTTGGGTCATGAGGGTCCTGGAAGACCCTCATGGCACTTATAGTGTTATTACATGCGTTCATTAGTGTGTTAGAGAGGTCTATATAGTTGAGGCACACAGTACACTCACATTGTGTGACAAACAGCATTTCAACACTTTCTTTTATTGACCGTCATTTTTTGACGGGCAAGTCGCTAGTACTAAGTAATAATTAATGACCATCTCAAACCCTAAGATATCAATAAGAAAGAAGGAAATTGTGAAATAAACAACTAAAGATATATTCACTGGTGGCTACATGATTTTAGAATGTTATTAGGATCCCTTTAGAATATTTAGTGGAGGTAAATAATAGATTTAAGGGACTAGACATGGAAGACAGAATGCCTAAAGAACTTTGGACTGAAGTTTGCAACATTATCCAGGAAACAGCATCAAAGAATATCCCCAAAAGAAAGAAAACTAAAAAGGCAAACTGGCTGTCTTATGAGGCTTTGAAAGAGGATAGCACGAAGAGACAATGAGACATTCTACAATAAGTGATGTCAAGAGATCAAAAAAAATAAAAAAAAATGGGTAAATCAAGAGATCTCTTCAAAAAAGAAATGGGGAACCTAAAAGTCACCTTTCATGCCAAAGACAAAAATCGCAGGGATTTAACAGAAAAGGATCAGATAAAGAAGAGGTGGCAGGTCTACACAGAAGATCTCTACAGGATCTCTACTCTTGCTGATAATAAGGCTGCATGAGTTGATGGAATCCCAATTGAACTATTCAAAATTCTACAGGATGATGCCTTGAAAGTGTTACTTGCCTTATACCAACACATTTGGAAAACTCAACAATGGCCAATAGACTGGAAAAGGTCAGTCTACATCCCAATCCCAGAAAAAAGGTAGTGTCAAAGAGTCTACCAATTATTGAATAATTACACTAATTTCACATGCCAGCAAAGGAATGCTTAAGTTTCTACAAGCTCAACTGCAACAATATATGGACCGGGAACTACCAGATGTGCAAGCCGGGTTTCGCAGAGGAAGAGGCACAAGAGATCAAATTGCCAATGTCTGGTGGATAACAGGGAAAGCAAGAGATTTCGAGAAAAGCATATACTTCTGCTTCATAGACTATTCTAAAGTCTTTGACTGTGCGGATCACAACAAAATGTGACATGTTCTTAAAGAGATGGGAGACCAGATCATCTCATCCTCCTCCTAAAGAATCTGTATGTGGACCAAGAAGCCCCGGTCAGAACCAAAAATGGGACAACAGAATAGTTCAAGGTCAGAAAAGGAGTGTGACAAGGTTGTATATTGTCACCTTATTTATTCAACTTATACACAGAGTACATCATGCGTAAAGCCGGACTGGATGAATACAGAGCCAGAATCAATATTGAAGGAATATCAACAACCTCAGATACACCAATAATACTACTTTAATGGCTGAAAGTGAGGAGGAACTAAAGGACCTACTGAGGAGGATAAAATAAGAGAGTGCAAAAGCTGGCATGCTGCTCAACGTTAAATAGGTAAAGATCATGGCAAACAGCAATCTTACTTCTTGGCAAATAGAGGAAAGCTTTGTCAGGCATGGACAAGCTAGTAAAAAGTAAAGATATTAAACTATCAACAAAGGTCTGCATAGTTCGAAGTATGATATGCCCAGAAGTTTAATAAAATAATACAAAGGCATACTAATGCTAGCAAGTTAAAAGTATTACTTTGAAAGTAATTTCCTTATTCAAAATCATTATACTTATTTAAATAATATAAAGATAATATAGTAAAAAAGAAAGTCAAAAGCAACATATGAAAATAAAGCATGCACAAAAACATTCAGGAACACAAAGAGTTAACTAACTGCCATAGAAACTATGGAACACAAAGAGTTAACTAATTGCCATAGAAACTATAAATGCTCCACAGAGAAGGCAGCACTGTGCCCCTGATGAGTGAGAGACTGATAGAGCCTCACGAAACGCGCGTCGGGAGATTGTGACATCATCAGTAAGCACGATCACAGCCCAGACCACGCCAATATAGCGTGGAGCATGATAGATACAGCTCTAAAGCTCCAGGTCCACTACTAACTTAAAAGAAAGATAGAAAGCCAATTCTTTCACCACAAAGTCTCAATATAGTAACAATAGAGTAATATACAAGAATAAGGAAATAGAAAAGCAAGAAAAAGGAAAAAGGAGTAAAAGTATAATTAAAGCAAAAAAACGGAAGAAAAAGGAGGACACAACCTCCTTCTAAAAAACAATAGACAGAAGCATTAAGGAAATATATAGTTTAAGAAACAGCATAATCAGGAGTGTATACATTTTTAAAAAATAGCACAGCATTAGCACTATAAATGAATAAGGTAAAGTAGTGACTGTGACAGACTAACAGTCACGAGGTAAAAGGGTAATATAAGAAGAAATAAGCACTAAGTCAAATAGCACAAGCACTTTAAGATAAAATTTTTTGAATAACACAACTTGAATTATAATGCACTTTAAGTAATAGAATTCCGAATTAACATAAATAAACAGGATAAAAGATTAACACAAAAGAAATGCAAAGGCACTTAAAACATATACTCCGGTGAAGTGCTGTATGAATAAACAAAACTATACAACCGACAAAAGTATTATAAAACCTTATCTTAATCTTATGTAAAAAAATTAATCTTATGTAAATTAAAATCCAGGGTACCTGATAAGGATTTGACTAAGGAAACATAACCAAAAATACACAAATACAATTGAATTGAAAAACCAAATCTTTTATTGACTTGAGCATAATAAAGTAATTAAATAAAAAAGCTGTGCTCAAAGCAAAGAATATAATAACAACAAAAATAAAACTTAAATAAACCTCTAATAATTTGCTGGACGTCAAAAAACCCAAAGGATTAAACACCGTGGGCCTCATTCTATTAGCGGCCGTAAATCGTCCGTAAGGCTGCGATTCCTTGCGGGGGTTCTGTTACCTCGCAATTCAATTATACGGCCCGCAAGGATCTCCCCTTACGGCCGGCCGCATATCTTGGAACCGGCTGTAGGCTCCAAAATTTTAAAAGTAAAAAATAAAAGACAGCACTGTACAGCTCTGTAAATGCTAGGGATCATATTGGGGGACATGAGGATTAATAGTAACCCCCTCTCAAGCTTGCACATCAGCCCAAACCCGAGTTTAAATTAACTGTTTATTTTCCGGCTGCGGCGTGGGCGTATCTGAGGTGCTCCAAGCTCTATGGACTTTTTACATGTATATTTGACATATATTAAAAATAAATTATTTGAGTATAGAAGAATGTTGTGCTATTTTTTCTAACACCTAAAATCACTTTATAGTCTTCTCAAAGTGCAGGATGGCTTTATTTGAGCTATTTTATGTGCTTAATTGGTGCTAGCGGGACCTCTTTCCTGCAAGTAAGCTGCGGCTCGGTTTTAGCCTTGCAGAGAGGGTTCCCGGAGCAATTGAATTGCAAATAGGATTTTCTTACGGCCGAATCCCTAGCCGGAGGGGAATAGAATAGCAGAATAGCTTGAGGCCGGTCCTTGCGGCCCCGCAACGGCTGCAGCCGCTAATAGAATGAGGCCCCTTGGGTTTAACATGATTTTTTTAATCGTTGCATTTTTAACAACATTTTAAATGTACAAATAAAGATTGAATTTTTTAAAATTAGTATGTGGCAATAATAATTAAAATAAAGGCTGCATAAAAGGTGTTTCTGTACAACCTTGGTTGGTTGTTCAAGGATTCCTAAATAGGATCCACAGGACAATATTTTGGTATGCCCAGTAGTAACATACGGATGTGAGAGCTGGATCATAAAGAAGTCTGAGCGCCGTAGAATTGACGCCTTTGAATTATGGTGTTGGAGAAGACTGCTTAGAGTCCCTTGGACTGCAAGAAGATCCAATAAATGAGTACTTCAGGAAATCAAGATGAACTGTTCACTAGAAGGTATGATCATGAGGCTGAAGCTGAAATATTTTGGCCATATCATGAGACAGCAGGGTTCTCTAGAAAAGGCTCTGATGCTGGGAAGGATTGAAGGCACACGAGGAAGGGTACAACAGAGGAGCAAAGAAGCAATGAACATGAACTATGGATGGAGCTCAGGGAGAGATGTACCTGGTGTGCTACCGTCCATAGAGTCACAGAGATTTGAACGCGACTGAACGACTACACAACAACAAAATATCTATAAAATGCTATATTGTATAAATTGTTAAATATTGTGAATATTTCAATATTTAACTTGTACACTGTATTAAGGTAATTAGTAACCTATAACTGAATCTATAATCTACTATATACCCGCATTCTATATACTGTATATAAAATAATAGCAGACATTGTCTTCTGATAATGGGATACTATGGGATACTATGTCTCTTGTATTGTTTTCTTCTACTACAATAAGGTGGTTCTGAGTATTTTCTTCCCCACTCCTCATGGAATATAATCCTGACATTTACCATGGTGTCGTTCTATTGATGATATTTTTTTTATATTTGCAATATACTCTTATGACATAAATAGCTGCTAATAAATATGGTGCAAAAAAACATCTGTGTGTGATTAATCCGCGCTACCGTACAAACCCACCATTCTTCCAATCATTAAGTAAAACTGTTGGTGTGATAGAGCGTAGTCAGTGCAGCCGCTCTTGGTCATTAGATTTTGACATTTTTCAGGCACATCACAGGACTCCTTAGTCGTATCCCTGCAAAAAGCCAATGGATACCATGTTGTATAATTATGTGTAGACAAACATTGGTTCGACATTCCTCAATTGTAACAGGCCAAAGAAGACAACAATACTGTTGTGTGCCATCACTTAGAGGCTTGATAATCATGTGTAAAAAGTGTTATTATATTGATCAACATTTAACAGGTATTGCCATTTTGGTTATTACTTACATAGTCATTGAAGCCCTCCCACAAGAAACAACATATATAATGATGTTGACACTGATAGTATTTAGTTTTATCGAGCTCTATGCTCACTCTTTATCACACATGGTTAATGGTTAAATGCATCTGCCTTTTTTATATCAATATTTTTTAAAGGAATATGGATTTTTTTATGTGTTTTATATACTAGGTATATAAATACCTTTAGATCTGTTAACCTTTATGTACTTTATTTTACTAAGAAGTAATTTTAAGCTCTGTTTTTCTTGTCTAAAATCAAAGAAATCGTCCAACTTTAGTGTATGCAGACACAGACTCTATAGAGTTGCATGGGAATTGTAGTGTCCTAGCCTATCAGGGACCACATCTCAGCAGCATGTTGCTTAGAGATGGTCACTGATTGGTTAGTATGAGACACTGCACACCAAGTACTAAAGAGTCTGTGTTTCATCAGCTGCAGAGGGCAGACCCATACAGGGACTATTTGTTTGATTTTAGACAGCAAAAATAAAGCTTATAAGTTCTTCTTAATAAAATAAATTAAATATATTTTCTGTATTATATTATAATAAATAATAATATTTAAAAAAATGGATGCGATTAAAACAACAGTCATTTCATAATCAGTTGACTTTATCACTAGGCCATGCCTGTAACTGGGGAGCCCCTGCGGGAGCGTGCAAGGTATGCCCGCACCCATTTCTCTCTTTTGTGTCCATGTACATCGCTATCTTGCTGTGTGAGCAAATCACAGACATTTAACAACATGGGTACTCATACACACTCCGAGCAATTACTTGTTTATTAAATGTTTTTGATGGTGGGCTGGATTATTTATATTTTTCTATGCTAAAAAAGGGGCGCCCTTCACAGGGTATTGCCCCTAAGAGGCTGCCAGGTTCGCGTAATGGTTAATCCGGCCATGCCTGTAACGAAAATGTAATATATGCCCTCACAGGACTTACCATGTGCCGAAGAGTCTTGCGAGGCATTCATTACTGACTCCCAAGAGGAGACAGTCAGATTCTTCCAACTTTACGAGGTTCAGATTAGTTTGTTTCCAGCAAGATGGAGGAATCCAAAAATCTTGTTGAAAAAAACCCTTGAATGCTGCATAAAAACATATTTTTAGTTTGCTAAATAAAAATATCTAAATGAAGCATAAATAAAATGATGTAATGTTAAAATATGGAATTATATCCTCCCCCATTGTGTACGCAACAGATGACAGGAGACATCTTTGTTCCATTCCTTAGTAAAAAAGCACCCCCCCCCATTGTTCATGTATACAATGTGTTTATTGCAATAGCCAATCAGATTATGTCTCAGCAGAATTTATACATGATGTGGTTGAGAGACAATCTGTCATTGGTTAATGCGTCTAGTACTAATAGAAACATTGTATACATGAGCTACAGGGGGCCCATGCATTATATTGGGATATTTGAAATAAAAACAAAACAGTTATTAACAAAATGATGTTTAGATATGCAAAAAACACTTAGTAGATTAACATAATATGAAAAACAAGTAGCCTTCCGTATCCCTTTAAAAGTACATTTATTGACCTTTAAATTATGTATGTTTTCATGATGAAGTTTAAACCACTCTCCTTGACATGAACGATTGGAACGGCTCATGTCACTCTTAATGTACAGTTAATGAGATGTGAAATTCACCAAAACTTCAGAGCACCATCAGATAGAGGCTTAAAAATCATGTGGGAAAGTTGTTTACATATATTTAATTGGTCAAGAAGTGACTTAGATATTGTCATTTTTTTAAACAATCTTTTTATTAGTGAAGACATAGATATAAATACATCATACATATATTTTTTATCTTTTTTTGGATTTGAAACATTGAGGAATTTTGCTAATACAAGTGAAACGCATCTGTTTTAATTGCTCTACTTTTTTCTTTTTTTTATACCTAATTTTTTGGTGTTTATTATGCTACTAGCGTATTGCCTGTCAAAAAATGACAGCAATCAGATGTGTATGTTTTAAAAGTTGTTTAGTTATTAATATACATATGGAATTGTAAGGTAGCTAATGTTTTGTGTGTACTACTGAAATATAGAATTCAAATTAATAAATGAATTTACGTATTTTTAGGCATTGTGTTGAAGAGCTGGCAATCTGTTGATGTTGCTGCAGCATTAGTGGTGTGGAGGTGCTGTGTAAGCGTGATGAACGTGTGCAGTGTAATAGTGTGCGTGCGCGAGCCGAAACCGTTAGCGTAGTTGTTTACTTCCGCATTATCGTAAAATGGCGGGTAATGTGTGGTATGTGTCTTAGTGGATAATCCGTACGTCGTTTAATGGCGGGTAATGTGTGGTATGCGTCTTAGTGGATAATCCGTACGTCATTTAATGGCGGGTAATGTGTGGTATGCGTCTTAGCGGATTATCCGTACGTGTTTTCCGTGGTTATAGTGCTGTAGCCTCGTTTTCGTTTTGTTCGGCCGCCATATTTTCTCTGGCTTCGAGACTTTTTTAGTGTCTAAACTGTTTTATTTTGAGCTAAATGATGGTGTAACTTTTTTTTTTGAGGTCATGGATGCTCCCTCTTGCTGTCGGTAAGTTTTTTATGTATGTGCCGTGTGTATTTATTGTGTTTTTGATTTATTCCCGTCCGCGTGTTGCGTACGATTTTTGCGATGTCGTAATGGGTGGTATGCGTGTTAGCGGATAATCCGTACGTCGTCTAATGGCGGGTAATGTGTGGTATGCGTGTTAGCGGATTATCCGTAAGTGTTATCCGTGGTTATAGTGCTGTAGCCTCGTTTTCGTTTTGTACGGACGCCATTTTTTCTGTCGCTTCGAGAATTTTTTAGTGTCTAAACTCTTTTATTTTGAGCTAAATGCAAGTGTAACTTGGTTTTTTGAGGTCGTGGATGCTCCTTCTTGCTGTCGGTAAGCTTTTTATGTATGTGCTGTGTGTATTTATTGTGTTTGTATTTTTTTTCATGTTCGCGAGTTGCGGCCGTATCTTTTTGCTACGGTTTAACAGCTCGCCTCGCTATGCGAGGCTCGCCTGCAATGAGCCATAAATATTTGGGTGAGGACAGGGAAAGGGACACACACACACAAGGAGATAAATGCCTATGTGCTCCTAGCGTGGAGACATACGTGGCGTCATCAAAGCCTGACGTGTTTCAACCTGATGATGTCTTCTTCAGAGGACAGGTATAGGGAAGCCGTCGGATAACCCTTATAAACTTTCCCTTTTACAGCAGGAGGCATGGTGAATACACAGACTTAGAGCATTTTCCCCGGAGGGGCAAAATGAGGGTTTCACCCTCACACCCTTTATATGAATGATGGTTAGTGGAATCTTATCTATTTGTCCTGACATCTGGCAATAGAAGGAAAAACCATCATGGGAAAATAAGCCCCTACTATTACTTCAGTCGGATTTGAATTGCCTCATTTCTCTATGCTATGTCAGCAACAACCTATATGTTATCAGTTGTATATTGTTCTGACAATCAGTAACCATGACAAAGTTGATGGGGATTTGGATTAATATAATCTCTTTGGTGATGTGAGAACTACTAAATCACGAACTGCACCAATGTTCTGCTATCGTATATTTAATTATGTTGACCTCATAGTACTGCCTTCTATATCAGATTATAAAGACCCAGCCAAAATAAGGCTGACATGTAGTTGTCCCTCCAAAGTTAGCTTAAGATATTCTTGGTAAATATTGTGGCACCAAATATTTCTTACAAGCAGCCGCATTTTTTTAAATTCCCCACTCCAATCCAAGATTTTTTGTTGTTTTAAGTTTGCTGTTGTGATTAAGAAAAAATAAAAACATTTGATTTTATAAATGATTCGATCCCACATTTGTTATAAGATTTATTTATGTTAGGTGGTGAACACCATCTATACTGATATACTATGTTTAGAGCTAAGCCATGGGTCCATATTTTAAATAAGAGGGGAAATGTGTTTAAGGCAGCATTTTTCATTGATTAATATATAGTTAATTTTAAGGATGACCTCTTTTAGTTTTAGTGTAGGGGTTTTCCAGCTTTTAGCTATGTTGTGTTTTACAGCTAGAGCAAAAAATTGCCATAGTCTATTCTGATATGAGTTAAGATTATCTGAGTGGATGCGCATGAGGCAAACCTCAATTAAAGAGATAATTGGGACCCTAACCACTTGACATAGGAGTTAGGTTGCCTTACTCCACAAGACCTGCACACGGGCACTTCCACCATAAATGGTGAAAGTCTCCTCGGGTGTGACAGCCTCTCAAGCAATTCCCATTCAGTTGCGGGTTTAGTTTATGCATCAAAGAGGGAGTTTAGTAAGTTCTATGTAAGACCTTTATCGACACTTCTAATAGATTATATGTAGATTAAAGCATACCTCTTTCCAAGTATCCATATCCAATTCTCTACCCAGATCCTTTTCCAAATTTGTCTTGTAAGCCGTTTTTTGACAGTGTTTAGGGTCATTGAAAAAGGAATACATGGAGCCTAGTGAACCCTTTGTGAAAGGTAAGTGTTTACAGATTGTCGATAGCCACGTAGGCCTGGATAGCCCATTATCTCTTATCAAGGTCGTAAACCAGTGTCTAAACTTTCTATAGTTCCATAACTCCCTTTGAGGAATGTGATGCTGGGCTATTAGTTGTTGCGCTGGAAATCCACCATTGTTTGGATTCCGCACTCAAGGCAGCTTCAAAAGAAGGAAACAATTTTAAAGACATTAAAGGTGAGAGAGGTATGGTGAAATGCTGTAATGTCTTAGCCCAGGCCCATGTAGATAAGGTTAATTTATTAATAGGGTTGGGGTAGAGCTGTTTAGCATTGTGCAGGTCCGGTTCCATATTAATGTGTCCCTTGTATGGGGCTTCAGTTGGCAATTCTCCACAAAAACCCATAGAGGTTGATGTTTGCTTGAATGAGCAATCGGAATAAACGCTAGCTGGACAGCTTTGTAATAAAGCCGAAGATTCGGGCAGGAGAGTCCCCCCTGTGTTCTGTGCCTATACATTGTTCTCTTGGCTATCCTCGAGAGTCTATTACCCCAAATAAATGTAAATATTTTATTTTGCAGTTTGTCTAATTCCTTCATCTCAATTGGGATATTTAAAGTTCTAAATAAGTAGAGTATGTTTGACAAAAGGTTCATTCTAACTGTGGTGATGCGACTAGTCCAGGATATATACAATTTAGACCATTTTATCATATCATTAGCTTTGTTTTGTTTTTTTAAATAGAGGGGGGACATTTGCCCTAAATAAGTCAGATAGAGTCCCTGTAATCTTAACACCTAAGTATTTAATGGATTGGCTCTGCCATGTAAAATTATATAGAGCTTTCAATTCTTCTAATTTATTTTGGGAATTCCAATACTTAATGCCTCTGTCTTTTCTAAATTGATTCAAAGGCCTGATACTGACCCAAAATCAGTAAGACTAGACATTAAGTTAGCTATAGAGACTATAGGATTTATTAGTGTACCAAGGAGGTCATTTCCAAATAGTGAGCATTTAAGTTGATGGTGGCCCACCTTCGGATCCAACATTTCTGCTTTACACCTAATAGCTTGGGCCAGTGGTTTAATGGCCAGTGCAAACAACAGGAGGAAAAAGGGGCACCCCTGTCTGGTCCCCCTTTGGATATTAATAATAACATTGTTATTCCCTGGTAGCATGCAATTGGCCTTTGGTGAGTAATAAAGAGATTTAATTGAATTAATAAATCGTCCCTTAAGACCATAGTTAGTCAGAGCTGCATATAGGTAAGGCCATTTTATCTCGGAGAGCTAAGTGTATTACATTCAAAGTCCTCCTGATATTATCTGCAGTTTGCCTGTTAGGTATGAAACCAGCCTGGTCCTTATGTATCAATTCAGGGAGAAATCTAGAGATTCTACTCTATCTGCCATAATCTTGGCCAGAAGTTTGATGTCTCTATTCACAAGGGAGATTGGGCTGTAATTTTTGGCCTTAACCGGGTCTCTCCCTTCTTTAGGATACACTATCAAATATGCATGGTTAAGTTCAGGGGGCATGGCATCCCCATTAAGGATGGAATTAAAAAGTGTACATAAGTAAGGGGCAAGAAAATCTGCAAATGTTTTATAATATGAGTTAGTGAAGCCATACGGCCTTGGGACCTTGCCAGGTTTAAGACCCTTGATAGCTTATTGAATTTCCTCTATTGTTATATCAGAGTTCAAGGCAGCAAATTCTTGATCAGAGATTTTCGGGAGGTCATAGGCATCTAGGTAAGATTGGATAGGCCCTGAGTTGCATTGGGAGCTAGTGGAGTAAATAGTCTTATTGAAGTCTGCAAAAGTTTGCTTAATGTCATTTTGACTCACTGTGACTACTCCGTTGATGTTTTTAATTCTTACAATTTGAAACTGTGAGTATTTAGAGTTAAGCCTTCTGGCAAAAAATGAATCAGGTTTATTAGCTTTCACGTAAAATAAATGATTAGTGCATCTCAGAGCTCTCTCGTTTTTTTTCTGAGAGAATATTATCCAGTTCAAGTGTAACCATAAGTTCTGTTTCTTTTTGCTTACAGCATTTCTTATAGGCTGAGGCTAGTTTAATGCACATGCCCCGTATAAAGATCTTATGTGCTACCCATATCCAGCCATTTTTTTATTCTGGGGAGTTACTCTCTTCAAAGTATAGATGTAAGTCATTAGTAATCTGTTCTACCAGCCCTAGATTATTGATAAGCCAGTTAATCAGCTTCCACGAGTATGGGTTTTTCAGATTTGGTCCTAGATTTAAGGCTAGCTTTACTACAGCATGGTCAGACCATGGGCCTTACTAGAATTGCCAAAATGGAGTTAAGCTCACCAATATGGTGTCAATACGGGAGTATGATCCATGGGTATGATAGTAGTACTGTAAGTGTTCTCTTTTCTGTTAGGGAAATGTCTTCTACAAGCATCTATTAGGCCGAGGCTATTCCTCAACTTTGTAATTTGTCTTAGTTTGCTCATGAAGCGACCAGAGGTAAGGTTGTTAGATCAGTTTAGCTGCAAGTCAAAGGGTCTCTGAGTTCTGCACGGGTGAGAGCCAAGTTTTCACAGTCAGTGGGAGTCCATCTTTAAAGTTGGAAGATGCTTTCCTCCTGGTGCTATGAGACACCTCGGTCCATTGCTTAACTGGGTTTGAAGAATCGCTTCTTTTTTCGCTGATGCCCTATGCCCCTTTAGTAACCAGATTTAGACGTTGATGAATGGGCCAACAGTCCTCCATCGAATGAGCTGACTATGACTTGTCTCTGTACTTAAACAGGAGAGCGAACTGAAATCTCGACCTATATTGTATGTTTTGCTTGATCAGAATCTCCAAGGCAGGCTTCATTTCCCTGCGCCTTGTAAGTGTTATAGGAGAGATGTCTGCGTAGATGAGGAATACTGAGTCATCAGGACCCTTGATGTTTTGTGTTTTCCTGGCGGCCGCCAGTATTAGGTCCCTTGCTTACTGTCTAAGGAACCGAACTAGGACATCTTTAGGAATGTCAGGGTTTCTTGTAGCTCCCAAAGTCCTGTGGGTCCTCTTCATTTTTTAAACTGACTCCTGTACTTCGGGGATAGGGTTACTGAGCATCTCTTTCAGGTACTTTTTGAGATCTTGCACAGTTCTATGTATTCCTCTGATCCTCAGGTTATGCCTTCGCAGCCTGTTCTCTAGATACTCAAGTTTATTTTCGAGATTTTAAATTCAAGAAGAATTCTGGGCAACCTCCATCCTATCTCTCTCTTGGGCCTCTACAATTTGGTCAGAGCTTTCTTACAGCAGTTAAGTTCTTTGGCCTAAGTCGTCTTAATGGCCTCTACAGTTTTAGCCATGTTGGCTTGGAACATTTCTTCAATCTGGGCCATGGATTTCTTTGAGATATTCATATCTCGATGAGATGAGGAGGAGTTCCCTATCACTCTTGTCTCTCTCTCATGTCTCTCTCTCTCCGATGCTCGGCAATGTGCAAGGTCTTTCTCTCTTCTATCTCTCTCTCCTGTCTCTCTCCTCTCACTCTCTTATGTGTATCTCTCACTGCTATCTCTCTCTTGTCTATCTCTCTCTCCTCTCTCTCATGTCTCTCTCTCTCCGACGCTCGGCAATTTGCAAGGTCTCTCTCTCTCCTATCTCTCTCTCCTGTCTCTCTCCTTTCACTCTCTCTTGTTGGTCTCTCTCTCCTATCTCTCTCTTGTCTTTCTCATGTTTCTCTCTGTCCGACGCTCGGCGATGTGCAAGGTCTCTCTCTCTCCTATCTCTCTCTCCTGTCTCTCTCCTCTCTCGTTCTCCTGCGTGTCTCTCTCTCTCCTATCTCTCTCTTGTCTCTCTCATGTCTCTCTCTCTTCGAAACTCTGCAATGTGCAAGGTCTCTCTATCTCCTATCTCTCTATCCAGTCTCTCTCCTCTCACTCTCTCCTGTGTGTCTCTCTCTCTCCTGTATCTCTCCTCTCACTCTCTGCTGTCTTTCTCTCCTATCTCTCTCACTCTCGTCTCTCTCTGACACTCAGCAATGCCTCTCTCTTTCTCTCTCTCTCTGACTCTCGGCAATGTGCAAGGTCTCTTACTCCTATGTCTCTCTCTCTCTCATCTCTCTTTGAAACTCAGCAATGCCTCTCTCTCTCTCTGACTCTCGGCATGGCTGTGTTGCTGCATCATAGTTACGCTGATTGTCAGCGATTTAACAACAACATCTGACACTTGCGCAGTGAGTCCTGTGCAGGCATTACAGACCTTTTGTTAAATATTATAGTGGATTGTTAAATGTGGAAATGTAACACTTTATCACTCAGTCTTCACAGCTGGATCTAATTAGTGCTTCTGGTCAGAGCCATTATCTACAGATGCTGGTAGGATAGGAGACCACTAACTTCAAAAGCTTATAACTCATATAATTTATCAGCACTTTTGAAAAAGGAAAACACTTTTAAGTATGGTATCCCACCCAAAATACAATACGGCATTGTACATATGACAATGTCAACGTCCGTTTAAGTCAAGGAAACATCCTATTAATAAAAATTTACATATCTCTCACCATAAAAATAATCTGGGTTATCTATATTAAGGTATGCCATTGATTTTTCTATTCCAGTGTTTAATTCCGTTGCCAACCTGTCGAGTTCTGGGCAGTAATCTCGCAGATCTTCCTGTAAAGCCCATTTTTTACTTGTACCTCTCACTTGCTCTGAAAAAAGAAATATTTCACATTATTTTTGGACAAGACAAATGTTGAAACATGGTCATTGATATGTATAGAAAATTGCATCAAAGATAAGTGACTAGTTTATAAATGTAATCAATTTATACATCTACTATATATCTATTTATTTATTTTTAATATACTGTATATACTCGAGTATAAGCCGAGTTTTTCAGCCCTTTTTTTAAGGCTAAAAAGGGCCCCCTCAGCTTATACTCGAGTCACTCTCCCCCCGTGTCTCTCTACCCCCCCATGTCTCTCTAACCCCGGTGTCTCTTTCCCTCCCCCCATCCTCTTCCTCAACCCCCATCCTCATTCTAACCCCCCCCTCATTCTACCCCTCTAAATATCCCCCCCTCTCCCTTTCCCCTCACTTACCTGCATCCAGCCTCTGCTCCTTCCGGGGTCTTGACGTGGCGCACATGTGACGTCATGGCATTAGCAAATACTGCGTCCCGGCACCCGGTATATGCTAATGACGTGATGTCACATGCACGCCACGTCATTAGCATATACCGGGTGCCAGCACCCGGTATATGCTAATGATGTGACGTCACATGCCCGCCCAGTCATTAGCATATACCGGGTGCGGCACCCGGTATATGCTAATGCCGTGAAGTCACATGCGCGGCACGTCAAGACGCCGGAAGCAGAGGCCGAAGCAGAAGCTTCAGATGCAGGTAAGTGAGGGGAAAGGGAGAGGGGGGGTATTTAGATGGGTAGAATGAGGAGGGGGGTTTAGAATGAGGAGGGGGGGTGAGGATGGAGAGGGAGGATGAGGAGGGAGAATGAGGAGGAAGGTTGAGGAGGGGGTTGAGGATGGGGGTTGAGGTTGAGAAGGGAGGTTGAGGAGGGGGTTGAGGATGGGAGGGTTAAGGTTGAGGAGGGTGGTTGAGGTTGAGGATGAGGAGGGAGGTTGAGGAGGGAGGTTGAGGTTGAGGATGAGGAGGAAGGTTGAGGATGAGGAGGGAGGATGAGGAGGGGGGTTGAGGATGGGGGGGTTGAGGTTGTGGAGGGGGTTGAGGATGAGGAGGGAGGATGAGGAGGGAGGTTGAGGAGGGGGTTGAGGATGGGGGGTGAGGTTGAGGAATGAGGTTGAGGAGGGGATTGAGGATGAGGGGGTTGAGGATGAGGAGGGAGGTTGAGGAGGGAGGTTGAGGAGGGAGGTTGAGGAGGGAGGTTGAGGATGAGGAGGGGGGTTGAGGATGGGGGGTTGAGGAGGGGGGTTGAGGATAAGAAGGGGGTTGAGGATAAGGAGGGAGGTTGAGGATGAGGAGGGAAGAGGATGAGGAGGGAGGTTGATGAGGGGGTTGAGGATGAGGAGGGGGGTTGAGGTTGAGGAGGGGGTTGAGGATGGGGGGATTAAGGATGAGGATGGGGGGTTGAGGAGGGGGGTTGAGGAGAGGGTTGAGGAGGGGGGGTTGAGGATGAGGGGGTTAAGGAGGGAGGTTGAGGATGAGGAGGGAGGATGAGGAGGGAGGTTGAGGATGAGGAGTGGGGTTGAGGAGGGAGGTTGTGAATGAGGAGGGGGGGAAGAAACACAGGGAAGGGAAAGGGGGGAAGAGACACAGGGAAGGGACAGGGGAGAAGAGACACGGGAGAGAGAGGGGGATACAGAGGGCACAAGAGGGACACAGGGGGAAGCACATTTCCCACCCTTGGCTTAAACTCGAGTCACTCATTTTACCCAGTATTTTTTGGTAAAATAGGTGCCTCGGTTTATACTCGGGTCGGCTTGTACTCGAGTATATACGGTATATGTATATATATTTTTATATATCACATATATACTGTAGTTCTCAGCAGCGCAGACTTGCCAAAAAACTTGGTAACGTAACGTTAAATCTGCGATTGCTGCCAGGCAAGGAGCCCCGTAGGCGCTCATCCCTACGACACCGTACGACTTAGGCAGGGAGTGCCGAAGGGGCTCACTGCGCTGGTGAAGATGAGCGCCATAGGTCTACAAGGCAAAGCTGGTCTGCTGAGCAAAACAAAATTGGTTTCCAGAGCAAGGCTGTCAGCAGGAGCAAAGCAGGTCTGCAGAATAAAGGAAAGTGGTTTAAAGTTAAAACTGTTTTTGCCTGGAAGCTGGCCGCAGAGAAATCAGTTTTCTAGTTTAAAGACTGTGTACATTATCCCAAGGGAGAAGGCAGCAGTATGTGCCAATTGGACAGAGTTTTTCAAAATACCATTTAAGGGTCCCTGGAGGTTGAAGAGATGGGCGGGCTGAATTCTCCCCTTTTTCTACAGATGAAGAGATTGAAAAGAACTGTGTATGATTTGGTATAACATTGGCTGACATACGCTATTGTGTGGTACAAACATTGGACTTTTAATAAAATAATAAAAGAATACCTGATTTCCTGGCTGTTCATCTAAAAGATAACAGGCTAATCTACCACAACTGGTATCAGAAGTGTGATCCAGGTCCTTATACCAAAAGACCGCCCACAAGGAAAAAAAGAAAATATAGAAGCGGTAGTAAAACCCTTGTTACAAGCCACAGCAGCACAACAAGATACAAATAGACAAAAGCAGGAATTGAACAGATTGCTGGCAAACCAGATGACACAAAGCCAAGCCAACTTACAAGAGATAATACACCAAACAACTAGCAACTACAGGAACAAGAGAACCTGTTATGGGATTACAAGCACCACATACAAAAAATGAGCAAGGAGGATGACGTGGAGGCCTACCTGTTGACTATTGAAAGGACTGAAACATGGGAAGCCTGGCCTCAAACCCAGTGGTCAGGAATACTGGCCCTATTTCTGGTAGGAATAGTGCAAAGAGCCTACACAGCAGAACAAGCCAATGATTACAAATACTTAAAGGCAGAGATTCTAGCCAGAATAGGGGTAGATCCAGCTGTTCGGGCTCAAAGGTTCCATAAGTGGAAATACAGAGTGGACCAACCACCAAGAGCACAAATATTCGATTTACTGCACCGCACGCGCAATTGGCTATGTCCAGAAAACAACTCCTCAGAAAAAGAAGTGGAAATAGTAGTACTGGACCACTACTGGAGAGGATTACCTCCAGGTATGAGAGAGTGGTTTGGACAGTATGAATCACTGTCCCTGGATGAACTAGTGGCCCAAGTCGAACGTCATCAAGCAGTAAGAAGCATCTCAGATGAATCATCGGTAGAAAAATCAAAATCCTGGAAACGTGGTTTATCCGTAAAAAGTCGGCCTACCAAGAGGGCCACAGGGACCTACAAAAGAGAAGCTTGGGATTTTGTGGAACTGAGGAGAGAGAGGCGAAGGAGAAAAGGAACAATTACTTACATACGGAGAACTGTTTCCAGTGCGGAGAAATGGGACATATGGCAGCCCAATGCCCAAATCGGGAGGGACCCATGCAGTGCAATCTTGAAGATTCAGCAATTCATTGTGATGTGGTTAATTTAGTTGGCATGACTGAGCTTTATCATCCATTTATTACAGAGGTAATTATAAATGGCCAGAAAGTAAAAGGACTGATTGATTCCGGAAGTGCAGTTACCCTGTTGTCCAGAAGAGCAGTAGCCCCAGATAATGGGAGGCTAGGAAAAAGTGTGGGCATCGCCTGTGTGCATGGAACAGTAATGAACTATCCAACAAAAAACACATAGATTAATGTTAAGGGCATAACTTCCCCGGTAGTACCCCATCTAACCTTTTGCAGTGGTTTTGGGAAGACATGTCCTTAATTTTGAGAATCTCCTACATATAGAAAGCTGTGGGACGAGTCCTGAATCTATTTTTAATATCTTCCCGTTTGAGGGTAATGAACAATTATCCTCTCTCTCTCTCCTGTCTCTCCTGTCTCTCATCTCTCTACTGTCTCTCATCTCTCTCTCTTCTGTCTCTCTCTCTCTGTGTGTGTGTCTCTCTCTCTCTTGGTCTCTCTCTGTCTCTCTCTCTCCTTTCTTTCTCTCTCTCTCTCTACTGTCTCTCATCTCTCTCTTGTCTCTCTCTATTTCTCCTCTCTCTCTCTTCTCCCTCTCGGTCTCTATCTCTCTTGGTCTCTCTCTGTCTCTCTCTCTCCTTTCTTCCTCTCTCTCTCTCCTGTCTCTCTCTCTTTCTCCTCTGTCTCTTCTCTCTCTCTCTCTCTCCTTTCTCTCTCTCTCTCCTCTCTATCCTGTCTCTTATCTCTCTCCTGTTTCTCTCTCTCCTGTCTCTCTCTGTCTCTCTCTCTCATCCCTCTCGCATCTCTCTCCTGTCCCTCTATTCTCTCTATCTCTGTCTCTTTCTCCTCTTTCTCTCTCTCTCTCTCTCTCTCTCCTGTCTCTATCTGTCTCTCTCTGTCTCTGTCTCCTCTCTCTCTCATCTCTCTCCTATCCCT
>CM050172.1:97039778-97049778 GCA_027410445.1 Discoglossus pictus
TCCTGTCTCTCTCTATTTCTCCTCTGTCTCCTCTCTCTCTCTCCTGTCTCTCTCTCCTCTCTTTCTATCCTGTCTCTCATCTCTCTCCTGTCTTTCTCTCTTTCTCCTCTATCTCTCTCTCTTCTCTCTCTCCCCTGTCTCTCTCTCTCTTGTCTCTATCTCTCCTCTTTCTCTATCCTGACTCTCATCTCTCTCCTGTTTCTCTCTCACTTTCTCCTCTCTCTTTCTTTCTCTCTCTCTCTCCTCTCTCTCTATCCTGTCTCTCATCTCTCTCCTGTTTCTCTCTCTCTCTCTCTCTCCTTTCTCTCTCATCTCTCTCCATTCTCTCTCTTACTCCTCTCTTTCTATCCTGTCTCTTGTCTCTCTCCTGTCTCTCTCTCTCTCTCCTGTCTCTCTCTGTCTCTCTATCTCTGTCTCTTTCTCCTCTCTCTCTCCTGTCTCTCTCTGCCTCTCTCTCCTTTCTCTCGCATCTCTCTCCTGTCCCTCTCTTCTCTCTATCTCTGTCTCTTTCTCCTCTCTCTCTCTCCTGTCTCTCTCTGTCTCTCTCTCTCCTCTCTCTCTCATCTCTCTCCTGTCCCTCTCTCCTCTCTATCTCTGTCTATTTCTCCTGTCTCTCTCCTCTCTCTCTCTCTCCTGTCTCTCATCTCTCTACTGTCTCTCATCTCTCTCTCTTCTGTCTCTCTCTCTCTCTGTGTCTCTCTCTCTCTCTTGGTCTCTCTCTGTCTCTCTCTCTCCTTTCTTTCTCTCTCTCTCTCTCTCTCTACTGTCTCTCATCTCTCTCTTGTCTCTCTCTATTTCTCCTCTCTCTCTCTCTCTCTTCTCCCTCTCGGTCTCTATCTCTCTTGGTCTCTCTCTGTCTCTCTCTCTCCTTTCTTTCTCTCTCTCTCTCTTGTCTCTCTCTATTTCTCCTCTGTCTCTTCTCTCTCTCTCTCTCTCTCTCTCTCTCTCTCTCTCTCCTCTCTTTCTATCCTGTCTCTTATCTCTCTCCTGTTTCTCTCTCTCCTGTCTCTCTCTGTCTCTCTCTCTCATCCCTCTCGCATCTCTCTCCTGTGCCTCTCTTCTCTCTATCTCTGTCTCTTTCTCCTCTTTCTCTCTCTCTCTCTCTCTCCTCTCTTTCTATCCTGTCTCTTATCTCTCTCCTGTTTCTCTCTCTCCTGTCTCTCTCTGTCTCTCTCTCTCCTCTCTCTCTCATCTCTCTCCTATCCCTCTCTCCTCTCTATCTCTGTCTCTTTCTCCTGTCTCTCTCTCCCCTCTCTCTCCTCTCTCTCTCTCCTGTCTCTCATCTTTCTCTCTCTCTTCTGTCTCTCTCTCTGTGTCTCTCTGTCTCTTGTCTCTCTCTGTCTCTCTCTCTATCTCTCTTGGTCTCTCTCTGTCTCTCTCACTCCTTTCTTTCTCTCTCTCTCTCTCTCTCTCCTGTCTCTCTCTATTTCTCCTCTGTCTCCTCTCTCTCTCTCCTGTCTCTCTCTCCTCTCTTTCTATCCTGTCTCTCATCTCTCTCCTGTCTTTCTCTCTTTCTCCTCTATCTCTCTCTCTTCTCTCTCTCCCCTGTCTCTCTCTCTCTCTTGTCTCTATCTCTCCTCTTTCTCTATCCTGACTCTCATCTCTCTCCTGTTTCTCTCTCACTTTCTCCTCTCTCTTTCTTTCTCTCTCTCTCTCCTCTCTCTCTATCCTGTCTCTCATCTCTCTCCTGTTTCTCTCTCTCTCTCTTTCTCCTCTATCTCTCTCTTCTCTCTCTCTCTCCCCTGTCACTCTATCTCTCTCTCTCTCTGTCTCTCTCTCTCCTTTCTTTCTTTTTCTCTCCTGTGTCTCTCTCTTTCTTCTCTGTCTATTCTCTCTCTCTCTCCTCTCTCTCTCTCCTCTCTTTCTATCCTGTATCTTATCTCTCTCCTGTTTCTCTCTCTCTCTCCTGTCTCTCTCTCTCTCCTGTCTCTCTCTGTCTCTCTCTCTCTCCTCCCTCTCGCATGTCTCTCCTGTCCCTCTCCTCTCTCTATCTTTATTTCTTTCTCCTCTCTATCTCTCTCTCTCCTGTCTCTATCTGTCTCTCTCTGTCTCTCTCTCCTCTCTCTCTCCTCTGTCTCCTATCCCTCCCTCCTCTCTATCTCTGTCTCTTTCTCCTGTCTCTCTCTCCCCCTCTCTCTCTCTCTCCTGTCTCTCATCTCTCTCTCTCTTCTGTCTCTCTCTCTCTGTGTGTGTCTCTCTCTCTCTTGTCTCTCTTCTGTCTCTCTCCTCTCTCTTTCTGTCTCTCTTGGTCTCTCTCTGTCTCTCTCTCTCCTTTCTCTCTCTCTCTCTCTCTCTCTCTCTCTCTCCTGTCTCTATCTCTCCTCTTTCTCTATCCTGTCTATCATCTCTCTCCTGTTTCTCTGTCTCTTTCTCCTCTCTCTCTCTCTCTCTGTCTCCTGTCTCTATCTGTCTCTCTCTGTCTCTCTCTCCTCTCTCTCTCATCTCTCTCCTATCCCTCCCTCCTCTCTATCTATATCTCTTTCCCCTGTCTCTCTCTCTCCTCTCTCTCTCTCCTCTCTCCTCCTGTCTCTCATCTCTCTCTCTCTTCTGTCTCTCTCTCTCTTCTGTCTCTCTCTCTCTCTCTGTGTCTCTCTCTCTCCCTTGTCTCTCTTCTGTCTCTCTCTCTCTCTTGGTCTCTCTCTGTCTCTCTCTCTCCTTTCTTTCTCTCTCTGTCTCTCTCTCTCCTGTCTCTATCTCTCCTCTTTCTCTATCCTGTCTCTCATCTCTCTCCTGTTTCTCTGTCTCTTTCTCCTCTCTCTTTCTTTCTCTCTCTCTCTCTCCTCTCTCTATCCTGTCTTTCATATCTCTCCTGTTTCTCTCTCTCTCTTTCTCCTCTCTCTTTCTCCTCTATCTCTCTTCTCTCTCTCTCTCCCCTGTCACTCTCTCTCTCTCTCTCTCTCTGTCTCTCTCTCTCTCCTTTCTCTCTCTCTCTCTCTCTCTCTCTCTCTCTCTCTCTCTCCTGTCTCTCTCTCTCTCTCTATCCTGTCTCTCATCTCTCTCTCTCTCTCTCTCTCTTCTCCCTCTCGGTCTCTATCTCTCTTGGTCTCTCTCTGTCTCTCTCTCCTTTCTTTCTCTCTCTCTCTCCTGTCTCTCTCTATTTCTCCTCTGTCTCTTCTCTCTCTCTCCTGTCTCTCTCTCTCTCTCCACTCTTTCTATCCTGTCTCTCATCTCTCTCCTGTCTTTCTCTCTTTCTCCTCTATCTCTCTCTCTTCTCTCTCTCCCCTGTCTCTCTATCTCTCTCTCTCTTTTGTCTCTATCTCTCCTCTTTCTCTATCCTCTCTCTCATCTCTCTCCTGTCTCTCATCTCTCTCTCTCTGTGTCTCCCTCTCTCTCTCTTGGTCTCTCTCTGTCTCTCTCTCTCCTTTCTTTCTCTCTCTGTCTCTCTCTCTCCTGTCTCTATCTCTCCTCTTTCTCTATCCTGTCTCTCATCTCTCTCCTGTTTCTCTGTCTCTTTCTCCTCTTTCTTTCTTTCTCTCTCTCTCCTCTCTCTCTATCCTGTCTTTCATATCTCTCCTGTTTCTCTCTCTCTCTTTCTCCTCTCTCTTTCTCCTCTATCTCTCTTCTCTCTCTCTCTCCCCTGTCACTCTCTCTCTCTCTCTCTGTCTCTCTCTCTCTCCTTTCTCTCACTCTCTCTCTCTCTCTCTCTCTCTCTCCTGTCTCTCTCTCTCTCTCTATCCTGTCTCTCATCTCTCTCTCTCTCTCTCTTCTCCCTCTCGGTCTCTATCTCTCTTGGTCTCTCTCTGTCTCTCTCTCCTTTCTTTCTCTCTCTCTCTCCTGTCTCTCTCTATTTCTCCTCTGTCTCTTCTCTCTCTCTCCTGTCTCTCTCTCTCTCTCCACTCTTTCTATCCTGTCTCTCATCTCTCTCCTGTCTTTCTCTCTTTCTCCTCTATCTCTCTCTCTTCTCTCTCTCCCCTGTCTCTCTATCTCTCTCTCTCCTCTTTCTCTATCCTGTCTCTCATCTCTCTCCTGTCTCTCATCTCTCTCTCTGTGTGTCTCCCTCTCTCTCTCTTGGTCTCTCTCTGTCTCTCTCTCTCTCTCATCTCTCTCTCTCTCTCTCTCTCTCTCTCTCTCCTGTCTCTCATCTCTCTCTTGTCTCTCTCTATTTCTCCTCTCTCTCTCTCTCTTCTCCCTCTTGGTCTCTATCTCTCTTGGTCTCTCTCTGTCTCTCTCCTTTCTTCCTCTCTCTCTCTCCTGTCTCTCTCTCTTTCTCCTGTCTCTCTCTCTCTCTCTCCTGTCTCTCAACTCTCTCCTGTCTTTCTCTCTTTCTCCTCTATCTCTTTCTCTCTTCTCTCTATATCTCCCCTGTCTCTCCATCTCTCTGCCTCTCTCCATCCTTTCTTTCTCTCTCTCTCTCCTGTGTCTCTCTCTCTTTCTCCTCTGTCTCTTCTCTCTCTCTCCTGTCTCTCTCTTACTCCTCTCTTTCTATCCTGTCTCTTATCTCTCTCCTGTTTCTCTCTCTCTCCTGTCTCTCTCTGTCTCACTATCTCTGTATCTTTCTCCTCTCTCTCTCCTGTCTCTCTCTGTCTCTCTCTGTCTCTCTCTCTCTCCTCTCTCTCTCATCTCTCTCCATTCTCTCTCTTACTCCTCTCTTTCTATCCTGTCTCTTGTCTCTCTCCTGTTTCTCTCTCTCTCCTGTCTCTCTCTGTCTCTCTATCTCTGTCTCTTTCTCCTCTCTCTCTCCTGTCTCTCTCTGTCTCTCTCTCCTTTCTCTCGCATCTCTCTCCTGTCCCTCTCTTCTCTCTATCTCTGTCTCTTTCTCCTCTCTCTCTCTCTCCTGTCTCTCTCTGTCTCTCTCTCCTCTCTCTCTCATCTCTCTCCTGTCCCTCTCTCCTCTCTATCTCTGTCTATTTCTCCTGTCTCTCTCTCCTCTCTCTCTCTCCTCTCTCTCTCTCTCTCCTGTCTCTCATCTCTCTACTGTCTCTCATCTCTCTCTCTTCTGTCTCTCTCTCTCTCTGTGTGTCTCTCTCTCTCTCTTGGTCCCTCTCTGTCTCTCTCTCTCCTTTCTTTCTCTCTCTCTCTCTCTCTATTGTCTCTCATCTCTCTTTTGTCTCTCTCTATTTCTCCTCTCTCTCTCTCTTCTCCCTCTCGGTCTCTATCTCTCTTGGTCTCTCTCTGTCTCTCTCTCTCCTTTCTTCCTCTCTCTCTCTCTCCTGTCTCTCTCTCTTTCTCCTCTTTCTCTTCTCTCTCTCTCTCTCCTGTCTCTCTCTCTCTCCTCTCTTTCTATCCTGTCTCTTATCTCTCTCCTATTTCTCTCTCTCCTGTCTCTCTCTGTCTCTCTCTCTCATCCCTCTCGCATCTCTCTCCTGTGCCTCTCTTCTCTCTATCTCTGTCTCATTCTCCTCTTTCTCTCTCTCTCTCTCTCTCTCTCTCTCTCGCTCTCTCTCTCTCTCTCCTGACTCTATGTGTCTCTCTCTGTCTCTGTCTCCTCTCTCTCTCATCTCTCTCCTATCCCTCTCTCCTCTCTATCGCTGTCTCTTTCTCCTGTCTCTCTCTCCCCTCTCTCTCCTCTCTCTCTCTCCTGTCTCTCATCTTTCTCTCTCTCTTCTGTCTCTCTCTCTGTGTCTCTCTGTCTCTTGTCTCTCTCTGTCTCTCTCTCTATCTCTCTTGGTCTCTCTCTGTCTCTCTCACTCCTTTCTTTCTCTCTCTCTCTCTCTCCTGTCTCTCTCTATTTCTCCTCTGTCTCCTCTCTCTCTCTCCTGTCTCTCTCTCCTCTCTTTCTATCCTGTCTCTCATCTCTCTCCTGTCTTTCTCTCTTTCTCCTCTATCTCTCTCTCTTCTCTCTCTCCCCTGTCTCTCTCTCTCTTGTCTCTATCTCTCCTCTTTCTCTATCCTGACTCTCATCTCTCTCCTGTTTCTCTCTCACTTTCTCCTCTCTCTTTCTTTCTCTCTCTCTCCTCTCTCTCTATCCTGTCTCTCATCTCTCTCCTGTTTCTCTCTCTCTTTCTCCTCTATCTCTCTCTTCTCTCTCTCTCTCCCCTGTCACTCTCTCTCTCTCTCTTTCTCTCTCTGTCTCTCTCTCCCCTTTCTTTCTTTTTCTCTCTTGTGTCTCTCTCTTTCTTCTCTGTCTATTCTCTCTCTCTCTCCTCTCTCTCTCTCCTCTCTTTCTATCCTGTATCTTATCTCTCTCCTGTTTCTCTCTCTCTCTCCTGTCTCTCTCTCTCTCTGTCTCTCTCTCTCTCCTCCCTCTCGCATGTCTCTCCTGTCCCTCTCCTCTCTCTATCTTTATCTCTTTCTCCTCTCTATTTCTCTCTCTCTCCTGTCTCTATCTGTCTCTCTCTGTCTCTCTCTCCTCTCTCTCTCATCTCTCTCCTATCCCTCCCTCCTCTCTATCTGTCTCTTTCTCCTGTCTCTCTCTCCCCCCTCTCTCTCTCTCTCCTCTCTCTCTCCTGACTCTCATCTCTCTCTCTTCTGTCTCTCTCTCTCTCTGTGTGTCTCTCTCTCTCTCTCTTGTCTCTCTTCTGTCTCTCTCCTCTCTCTCTCTGTCTCTCTTGGTCTCTCTCTCCTTTCTTTCTCTCTCTCTCTCTCTCTCTCTCTCTCTCTCTCTCTCTCTCTCTCTCTCTCTCTCTCCTGTCTCTATCTCTCCTCTTTCTCTATCCTGTCTCTCATCTCTCTCCTGTTTCTCTGTCTCTTTCTCCTCTCTCTCTCTCTCCTGTCTCTATCTGTCTCTCTCTGTCTCTCTCTCCTCTCTCTCTCATCTCTCTCCTATACCTCCCTCCTCTCTATCTCTATCTCTTTCTCCTGTCTTTCTCTCCTATCTCTCTCTCTCTCTCTCTCTCTCTCCTCTCTCTCTCTCCTGTCTCTCATCTCTCTCTCTTCTGTCTCTCTCTCTCCCTTGTCTCTCTTCTGTCTCTCTCATCTCTCTCTCTCTCTCTCTCTCTCTCTCTCTCTCTCTCTCTTGGTCTCTCTCTGTCTCTCTCTCTCCTTTCTTTCTCTCTCTCTCTCTCCTGTCTCTATCTCTCCTTTTTCTCTATCCTGTCTCTCATCTCTCTCCTGTTTCTCTGTCTCTTTCTCCTCTCTCTTTCTCCTCTATCTCTCTTCTCTCTCTCTCTCCCCTGTCACTCTCTCTCTCTCTCTGTCTCTCTCTCTTGGTCTCTCTCTGTCTCTCTCTCTCTCTGTCTCTCTCACTCTCTCTTGGTCTCTCTCTGTCTCTCTCTCTCCTTTCTTTCTTTCTTTCTCTCTCTCTCTCTCTCTCTCTCTCTCTCATCTCTCTCTCTCTCTCTCTTCTCCCTCTCGGTCTCTATCTCTCTTGGTCTCTCTCTGTCTCTCTCTCCTTTCTTTCTCTCTCTCTCTCCTGTCTCTCTCTATTTCTCCTCTGTCTCTTCTCTCTCTCTCCTGTCTCTCTCTCTCCTCTCTTTCTATCCTGTCTCTCATCTCTCTCCTGTCTTTCTCTCTTTCTCCTCTATCTCTCTCTCTTCTCTCTCTCCCCTGTCTATCTATCTCTCTCTCTCTCTCTTTTGTCTCTATCTCTCCTCTTTCTCTATCCTGTCTCTCATCTCTCTCCTGTTTCGCTCTCTCTCTCTCTTTCTCCTCTATCTCTCTCTCTCCCCTGTCACTCAATCTCTCTCTCTCTCTCTCTCTGTCTCTCTCTCTCCTTTCTTTCTCCTTCTCTCCTGTGTCTCTCTCTTTCTCCTCTGTCTCTTCTCTCTCTCTCTCCTCTCTCTCTCTCTCTCCTCTCTTTCTATCCTGTATCTTATCTCTCTCCTGTTTCTCTCTCTCTCCTGTCTCTCTCTCTCCTGTCTCTATCTGTCTCTCTCTCTCCTCCCTCTCGCATCTCTCTCATGTCCCTCTCCTCTCTCTATCTCTGTCTCTTTCTCCTCTCTCTCTCTCTCTCTCTCTCTCCTGTCTCTATCTGTCTCTCTCTTTGTCTCTCTCCTCTCTCTCTCTTCTCTCTCCTCTCTATCTCTGTCTCTTTCTCCTATCTCTCTCTCCCGTCTCTCTCTCTCTCTCTCCTGTCTCTCATCTCTCTCTCTCTTCTGTCTCTCTCTCTCTTCTGTCTCTCTCCTCTCTCTCCCTGTCTCTCTCTGTCTCTCTCTCTCTTGGTCTCTCTCTGTCTCTCTCTCCTTTCTTTCTCTCTCTCTCTCTCCTGTCTCTCTCTCTCCTCTTTCTCTATCCTGTCTGCCATCTGTCTCCTGTTTCTCTGTCTCATTCTCCTCTCTCTTTCTTTCTCTCTCTCTCCTCTCTCTCTATCCTGTCTTTCATCTCTCTCCTGTTTCTCTCTCTCTTTCTCCTCTCTCTTTCTCCTCTATGTCTCTCTTCTCTCTCTCTCTCCCCCGTCACTCTCTCTCTCTCTCTCTCTCTCTCTCTTTTTTCTTTCTATTTCTCTCCCGTGCCTCTCTCTTTCTCCTCTGTCTCTTCTCTCTCTCTCTCTCCTGTCTCTCTCTCTCTCCTCTCTTTCTATCCTGTCTCTTATCTCTCTCCTGTTTCTCTCTCTCTCCTGTCTCTCTCTCTCCTGTCTCTCTCTCCTCCCTCTCTCATCTCTCTCCTGTCCCTCTCTTCTCTCTATCTCTGTCTCTTTCTCCTCTCTCTCTCCTGTCTCTATCTGTCTCTCTCTGTCTCTCTCTCCTCTCTATCTCTGTCTCTTTCTCCTGTCTCTCTCTCCCCTCTCTCTCTCTCCTCTCTCTCTCTCTCTTGTCTCTCATCTCTCTCTCTCTTCTGTCTCTCTCTCTCTTGTCTCTCTTCTGTCTCTCTCCTTTATTTCTCTCTCTCTCTCTCTCTCTCTCTCTCCTGTCTATCTCTCTCTATCCTGTCTCTCATCTCTCTCTCTCTTCTCCCTCTCGGTCTCTATCTCTCTTGGTCTCTCTCTGTCTCTCTCTCTCCTTTCTTTCTCTCTCTCTCTCTTGTCTCTCTCTATTTCTCCTCTGTCTCTTCTCTCTCTCTCTCCTGTCTCTCTCTCTCCTTTCTTTCTCTCTCTCCTGTGTCTCTCTCTTTCTCCTATGTCTCTTCTCTCCTGTCTCTCTCTCTCTCTCCTCTCTTTCTATCCTGTCTCTTATCTCTCTCCTGTTTCTCTCTCTCTCTCTCCTGTCTCTCTCTCCTGTCTCTCTCTCTCTCTCTCCTGTCTCTCTCTGTCCTCTCGCATCTCTCTCCTGTCCCTCTCTTCTCTCTATCTCTGTCTCTTTCTCCTCTCTCTCTCTCTCTCTCTCTCTCTCTCTCTTTCCTGTCTCTCATCTCTCTCATCTCTCTCCTGTCTCACTCTCTCTCCCCTCTCTCTCTATCCTGTCTCTCATCTCTCTCATCTCTCTCCTGTCTCTCTCCTCTCTCTCTATCCTGTCTCTCATCTCTCTCCTGCCCCTCTCTCTCCTCTCTCTCTATCCTGTCTCTCATCTCTCTCCTGTATCTCTCTCTCTTTCTTCTGTCTTTCTCTCTCTTCTGTCACTCTCTCTCACCTCTCTCTCTATCCTGTCTCTCATCTCTCCCCACTCTCTCTATCCTGTCTCTCATCTCTCTCATCTCTCTCCTGTCTCTCTCTCTCTCCTCTCTCTCTATTCTGTCTCTCATCTCTCTCCTGCCCCTTTCTCTCCTCTCTCTCTATCCTGTCTCTCATCTCTCTCCTGTATCTCTCTCTCTTTTTTCTGTCTTTCTCTCTCTTCTGTCTCTCTCTCTCACCTCTCTCTCTATCCTGTCTTTCATCTCTCTCCTGTCTCTCTCTCTCCTATCTGTCATCTCTCTCTCTCTCTCTCTCTCTCTCTCTCTCATCTCTCTCCTGTCTCTATCTCTCTCCTCTCTCTCTATCCTATCTCTCACCTCTCTCCTGTCTCTATCTCTCTCTCCTGTCTCTCATCTCTCTCCTGTCTCACTCTCTTTCTCCTCTATCTCTCTCTCTTCTCTCTCTCTTTCTCTCTCTCTCTCTCTCCTCTCTTTCTATCCTGTCTCTCATCTCTCTCCTGTTTCTCTCTTTTCTCTCTCTCTCTCTCTCTCTCTCTCTCTCTCTCTCCTCTCTTTCTATCCTGTCTCTCATCTCTCTCCGGTTTCTCTCTCTTTCTCCACTCTCTCTCTCTCTCTA
>CM050172.1:97057278-97062355 GCA_027410445.1 Discoglossus pictus
TCTCTCCCCTCTCTCTATCCTATCTCTCATCTCTCTCCTCTCTCTCTCTCATCTCTCTCCTGTCTCTATCTCTCTCCTCTCTCTCTATCCTATCTCTCACCTCACTCCTGTCTCTCTCTCTCTATCTCCTGTCTCTCTCTCTCCTGTCTCTCATCTCTCTCCGGTCTCACTCTCTTTCTCCTCTATCTCTCTCTCTCTCTTCTCTCTCTCTCTCTCTCTCTCTTTCTCTCCTCTCTCTCTATCCTGTTGCTCATCACTCTCCTGTTTCTCTCTCTTTCTCCTTTCTCTCTTTCTTTCTCTCTCTCTCTCCTGTCTCTCTCCTCTCTCTCTATCCTGTCTCTCAACTCTCTTCTGTCTCTCTCTCTTTCTCCTCTCTCTCTCCCCTGTCTCTCTCTCTCTCTCTCTCCTGTCTCTCTCTCTCCTCCCTCTCTATCCTGTCTCTCATCTCTCTCCTGTTTCTCTCTCTCTTTCTCCTTTCTCTCCTTCTTTCTCTCTCTCTCCTGTCTCTCTCCTCTCTCTATCCTGTCGCTCAACTCTCTTCTGTCTCTCTCTCTCTCCCCCCTGTCTCTCTATATTTCTCTCTCTCTCTCTCTCCTCTCTCTGTATCCTGTCTCTCATCTCTCTCCTGTTTCTCTCTCTCTTTCTCCTCTCTCTCTTTCTTTCTATCTCTCCTGTCTCTTTCCTCTCTCTCTCTATCCTCTCTCAACTCTCTTCTGTCTCTCTATCTTTCTACTCTTTCTCTCTCTCTTCTATCTCTCTCTCTCTTGTCTCTCTATCTCTCTCTCTGTCTCCTCTCTCTCTCTATCTTGTCTCTCATCTCTCTCTCTCTCTCTGTCTCTCTCTCTCTGTCTGTCTCTCATCTCTCTCCTTTATCTCTTTCTCCTCTCTCAATCTCTCTCTCCCCTCTCTCTATCCTATCTCTCATCTCTCTCCTCTCTCTCATCTCTCTCCGGTCTCTATCTCTCTCCTCTCTCTCTATCCTATCTCTCACCTCTCTCTCTCTATATATCCTGTCTCTCTCTCTCTCCTCTCTCATATCTCTCCTGTCTCACTCTCTTTCTCCTCTATCTCTCTCTCTCTCCCCCCTGTCTCTCTCTCCCCCCTGTCTCTCTCTTTCTCTCCTCTCTCTCTATCCTGTCGCTCATCTCTCTCCTGTTTCTCTCTTTCTCCTTTCTCTTTTTCTTTCTCTCTCTCTCTCTCTCTCCTGTCTCTCTCCTCTCTCTCTATCCTGTCTCTCAACTCTCTTCTGTCTCTCTCTCTTTCTCTTCTCTCTTCTCTCTCTCTCTCCCCTGTCTCTCTATCTCTCTCTCTCTCATGTCTCTCTCTCTCTATCCTCTCTCTCTCTATCCTGTCTCTCATCTCTCTCCTGTTTCTCTCTCTCTTTCTTTCTCTCTCTCCTGTCTCTATCCTCTCTCAACTCTCTTCTGTCTCTCTCTCTTTCTACTCTTTCTCTCTCTCTTTTATCTCTCTCTCTCTCTCTTGTCTCTCTATCTCTCTCTCTCCTCTCTCTCTATCCTGTCTCTCATCTCTCTCTCTCTCTCTCTCTCTCTCTCTCTCTCTCTCTCTCTCTCTCTCTCTCTCTCTCCTGTCTCTCTCTCTCTCTCTATCTCCTGGCTCTCTCTCTCTCTCTCCTGTCTCTCATCTCTCTCCTGTCTCTTTCTCCTCTCTCTCCCCTCTCTCTATCCTATCTCTCATCTCTCTCCTCTCTCATCTCTCTACTGTCTCTATTTCTCTCCTCTCTCTCTATCCTATCTCTCACCTCTCTCCTGCCTCTCTCTCTCTCCTGTTTCTCTCTCTCCTGTCTCTCATCTCTCTCCTGTCTCTATCTCTTTCTCCTCTCTCTTTCTCCCCTCTCTCTATCCTATATCTCATCTCTCTACTCTCTCTCTCTCTCATCTCTCTCCTGTCTCTATTTCTCTCCTCTCTCTCTATCCTATCTTTCACCTCTCTCCTGTCTCTCTCTCTCTTGTCTCTCATCTCTCTCCTGTCTCACTCTCTTTCTCCTCTCTCTCTCTCTCTGTCTGTCTCTCATCTCTCTCCTGTTTCTCTCTCTTTCTCCTCTCTCTCTCCCCTCTCTCTATCCTATCTCTCATCTCTCTCCTCTCTCTCTCTCTCTCTCTCTCATCTCTCTTCTGTCTCTACCTCTCTCCTCTCTCTCTATCCTATCTCTCACCTCTCTCCTGTCTCTCTCTCTCTATCTCCTGTCTCTCTCTCTCTCTCTCCTGTCTCTCATCTCTCTCCTGTTTCTCTCTCTTTCACCACTATCTCTCTCTCTCCTCTCTCACTCTCCTCTCTCCTGTCTCTCTCTCTCTCATGTTTTTTCTCTCTCTCCTCTCTATCCTGTCTCTCATCTCTCTCCTGTTTCTCTCTCTCTTTCTCCTCTCTCTCCTGTCTCTCTCCTCTCTCTCTCTATCCTGTCTCTCAACTCTCTTCTGTCTCTCTCTCTTTCTCCTCTCTCTCTTTTCTCTCTCTCTCTCCTCTCTCTCTCTCCTGTCTCTCATCTCTCTCCTGTCTCTCTCTCTCTCTCCTCTCTATCGCTCTCTCTCACCTCTCTCTCTATCCTGTCTCTCATCGGCCTCCTCACTCTCTCCCCTCTCTCTCTATCCTGTCTCTCATCTCTCTCCTGTATCTCTCTCTTTCTTCTGTCTTTCTCTCTCTTCTTTCTCTCTCTCTCTCTCTCTCTCTCTCTCTCTCTCCCTCTCCTCTCTCTCTATCGTGTCTCTCATCTCTCTCCTGTCTCTATCTCTCTCCTCTCTCTCTATCCTATATCTCACCTCTCCTATCTCTCTCTCTCCTGTCTCTCTCTCTTTCTCCACTATCTCTCTCTCTCTCTCCTCTCTCTTTCTCTCTCCTCTCTCTCTCTCTCCTTTCTATCTCTCTCCTGTCTCTCTCTCTCCTCTCATCTCTCTCCTGTTTCTCTCTCTCTTTCTCCTCTCTCTCTTTCTTTCTCTCTCTCCCATCTCTCTCCTCTCTCTCTATCCTCTCTCAACTCTCTTCTGTCTCTCTCTCTTTCTACTCTCTCTCTTCTCTCTCTCTCCTGTCTCTCTATCTCTCTCTCTCCTATCTCTCTCTCTCCTCTCTCTCTATCCTGTCTCTCATCTCTCTCTCTCTTCTCTCTCTCTCTCTCTGTCTCTCTCTCTCTGTCTGTCTCTCATCTCTCTCCTGTCTCTCTCTCTCTCTTTCTCCTCTCTCTCTGTCTGTCTCTCGGTCTCTATCTCTCTTGGTCTTTCTCTGTCTCTCTCTCTCCTTTCTTTCTCTCTCCTGTCTCTCTCTCTCTTTCTCCTCTGTCTCTTCTCTCTCTCTCCTTTTTTCTCTCTCTCTCCTCTCTCTCGCATCTCTCTCCTGTCCCTCTCTTCTCTCTATCTCTGTCTCTTTCTCCTCTCTCTCTCTCTCTCTCTCTCTCTCTCTCCTGTCTCTCTCTTTCCTCTCTCTCATCTCTCTCCTGTCCCTCTCTCCTCTCTATCTCTGTCTCTCTCTTCCTTCTCTCTCTCTCTCCTCTCTCTCTATCCTGTCTCTCATCTCTCTCCTGTCTCTCATCTCTCTCTCTCTCTTCTGTCTCGCTCTCTCTCTCTCTCTCTTGGTCTCTCCTTTCTCTCTCTCTCTTTCTCTCCTGTCTCTCATCTCTCTCTTGTATTTCTCTATTTCTCCTCTCTCTCTCTCTTCTCCCTCTCGGTCTCTATCTCTCTTGGTCTCTCTCTGTCTCTCTCCTTTCTTCCTCTCTCTCTCTCTCTCTCTTTCTCCTCTGTTTCTTCTCTCTCTCCCCTGTCTCTCTCCTCTCTCTCTATCCTGTCTCTAAACTCTCTCCTGTTTCTCTCTCTCTCCTCTTTCTTTTTCTTTCTCTCTCTCTCCTCTCTCTCTCTCCTGTCTCTCTCTCTTTCTCCTCGATCTCTCTCTCTCCTGTCTCTCTCTCTCTCCTCTCTCTCTATCCTGTCTCTCATCTCTCTCCTGTTTCTCTCTTTCTTTCTCTCTCTCTCTCTCTCCTGTCTCTCTCCTCTCTCTCTATCCTGTCTCTCAACTCTCTCCTGTTTCTCTCTCTCTCCTCTCTCTCTTTCTTTCTCTCTCTCTTTCTCCTCTATCTCTCTCTCTCTCTTCTCTCTCTCTCTCTCCCCTGTCTCTCTCTCTCTCCTGTCTCTCTCTCTCTCCTGTCTCTCAACTCTCTCCTGTCTCTCTCTCTCTTTCTCCTCTCTCTATCCTGTCGCTCAACTCTCTCCTGTCTCTCTCTTTCTCCTCGCTCTCTCTTTATTAGAAGAAAGTATCAGGAAATACATACAGTTGTAATATTTGTTGTTACATGAATATGAATCGTCCTAGAGAGTTTAGCACATAAAGTTATACATTATGAAACGTCTTATTCTTTACTTTATATATATACCAAAAAAGTATAATTAAACATTTTTCTTCTAATATTTACATATTTTCTTTGTTTTGTTTTTTTAATTATCCAAATGTGTTCTTCATGTTTTCCTCCACCCCCTCTCTCTCTCTCCTCTCTATCTCTTTCTCATGTCTCTCTCTCTCCCCTCTCTCTCTCTCCTCTCTTTATCCTGTCTCTCATCTCTCTCCTGTCTCTCTCTCTCTCTCTCCTGACTCTCTCTCCTGTCCCTCTCTCTCTCCTCTCTTTATCCTGTTTCTCATCTCTCTCTTGTCTCTCTCTCTCCTCTCTCTCTATCCTGTGTCTCATTTCTCTCATGTCTCTCTCTCTCTCTTCTGTCTCTGTCTCTCTCCTTTCTTTCTCTCTCTCCTCTCTCTCTATCCTGTCTCTCATCTCTCTCCTGTTTCTCTCTCTTTCTCCTCTCTCTCTCTCTCTCCTGACTCTCTCTCTCTCTCTCCTGTCCCTCTCTCTCTCCTCTCTTTATCCTGTCTCTCATCTCTCTCCTGTCTCTCTCTATCCTGTCTCTCATCTCTCTTCTGTTTCTCTCTCTCTTTCTCCTCTCTCTCTCTCGTATTCTTCAAGTTTTCCTCCACCTCCTGGCAATAATTTGGGAACTATTTATGAATATTTATGTGTGATAGACAATAGATGATCAGAGTATGAGAAGAGTCCTTAAGACAAATGTTCTGTGTATAGGGAGATAGT
>CM050172.1:97062555-97155055 GCA_027410445.1 Discoglossus pictus
CAATGTACAGGAGAAGGTAAACACACAAAGATTATGGTAGAGGGGAAGGTGCTACACAAGGATCATGGTAGAGGAGAAGGTGCTACATAAGGATCAATGTACAGGAGAAGGTGCTACATAATGATCAATGTACGAGAGAAGGTGGTACACAAGGATCATGGTACAGGAGAAGGTGGTACACAAGGATCAATGTACAGGAGAAGGTGCTACACAAGGATCATGGTAGAGGGGAAAGTGCTACATAAGGATCAATGTACAGGAGAAGGTGCCACTCAAGGATCATGGTAGAGGGGAAGGTGCTACACAAGGATCATGGTAGAGGAGAAGGTGCTACACAAGGATCATGGTAGAGGAAAAGGTTCTACACAAGGATCAATGTACAGGAGAAGGTGCTACATAAGGATCATGGTAGAGGAAAAGGTGCTACACAAGGATAAATGTACAGGAGAAGGTGCTACACAAGGATCATGGTACAGGAGAAGGTGCTACATAAGGATCAATGTACAGGAGAAGGTGCTACATAAGGATCATGGTAGAGGAGAAGGTACTACACAAGGATCAATGTACAGGAGAAGGTGCTACACGAGGATCATGGTAGAGGAGAAGGTGCTACACAAGGATCATGGTAGAGTAAAAGGTTCTACTCAAGGATCAATGTACAGGAGAAGGTGCTACACAAGGATCATGGTAGAAGGGAAGGTGCTACACAAGGATCATGGTAGAGGAGAAGGTGCTACACAAGGATGAATGTACAGGAGAAAGTGATACACAAGGATCATGGTAGAGGGGAAAGTGCTACACAAGGATCATGGTAGAAGGGAAGGTGCTACACAAGGATCATGGAAGAGGAAAAGGTGCTACACAAGGATCAATGTACCGGAGAAGTTGCTACACAAGGATCATGGTAGAGGGGAAGGTGCTACATAAGGATCAATGTACAGGAGAAGGTGCTACACAAGGATCAATGTACAGGAGAAGGTGCTACACAAGGATCATGGTAGAGGGGAAGGTGCTACACAAGGATCATGGTAGAGGAGAAGGAGCTACATAAGGATCAATGTACAGGAGAAGGTAAACACACAAAGATCATGGTAGAGGGGAAGGTGCAACACAAGGATCATGGTAGAGGAGAAGGTGCTACATAATGATCAATGTACAGGAGAAGGTGCTACATAATGATCAATGTACAGGAGAAGGTGGTACCCAAGGATCATGGTACAGGAGAAGGTGGTACACAAGGATCAATGTACAGGAGAAGGTGCTACACAAGGATCATGGTAGAGGGGAAGGTGCTACACAAGGATCATTGTAGAGGAGAAGGTGCTACATAAGGATCAATGTACAGGAGAAGGTGCTACACAAGGGTCATGGTAGAGGGGAAGGTGCTACACAAGGATCATGGTAGAGGAGAAGGTGCTAAATAAGGATCAATGTACAGGAGAAGGTGCTACATAATGATCAATGTACAGGAGAAGGTGGTACACAAGGATCATGGCAGAGGAGAAGGTGCTACATAAGGATCAATGTACAGGAGAAGGTGCTACTCAAGGATCATGGTAGAGGGGAAGGTGCTACACAAGGATCATGGCAGAGGAGAAGGTGCTACATAAGGATCAATGTACAGGAGAAGGTGCTACACAAGGATCATGGTAGAGGAGAAGGTGCTACACAAGGATCATGGTAGAGTAAAAGGTTCTACTCAAGGATCAATGTACAGGAGAAGGTGCTACACAAGGATCATGGTAGAAGGGAAGGTGCTACACAAGGATCATGGTAGAGGAGAAGGTGCTACACAAGGATGAATGTACAGGAGAAAGTGCTACACAAGGATCATGGTAGAGGGGAAGGTGCTACACATTGATCATGGTAGAAGGGAAGGTGCTACACAAGGATCATGGAAGAGGAAAAGGTGCTACACAAGGATCAATGTACCGGAGAAGTTGCTACACAAGGATCATGGTAGAGGGGAAGGTGCTACATAAGGATCAATGTACAGGAGAAGGTGCTACACAAGGATAAATGTACAGGAGAAGGTGCTACACAAGGATCATGGTAGAGGGGAAGGTGCTACACAAGGATCATGGTAGAGGAGAAGGAGCTACATAAGGATCAATGTACAGGAGCAGGTAAACACACAAAGATCATGGTAGAGGGGAAGGTGCAACACAAGGATCATGGTAGAGGAGAAGGTGCTACATAATGATCAATGTACAGGAGAAGGTGCTACATAATGATCAATGTACAGGAGAAGGTGGTACACAAGGATCATGGTACAGGAGAAGGTGGTACACAAGGATCAATGTACAGGAGAAGGTGCTACACAAGGATCATGGTAGAGGGGAAGGTGCTACACAAGGATCATTGTAGAGGAGAAGGTGCTACATAAGGATCAATGTACAGGAGAAGGTGCTACACAAGGGTCATGGTAGAGGGGAAGGTGCTACACAAGGATCATGGTAGAGGAGAAGGTGCTAAATAAGGATCAATGTACAGGAGAAGGTGCTACATAATGATCAATGTACAGGAGAAGGTGGTACACAAGGATCATGGCAGAGGAGAAGGTGCTACATAAGGATCAATGTACAGGAGAAGGTGCTACTCAAGGATCATGGTAGAGGGGAAGGTGCTACACAAGGATCATGGCAGAGGAGAAGGTGCTACATAAGGATCAATGTACAGGAGAAGGTGCTACACAAGGATCATGGTAGAGGAGAAGGTGCTACACAAGGATCATGGTAGAGTAAAAGGTGCTACACAAGGATCAATGTACAGGAGAAGGTGCTACACAAGGATCATGGTAGAAGGGAAGGTGCTACACAAGGATCATGGTAGAGGAGAAGGTGCTACACAAGGATTAATGTACAGGAGAAAGTGATACACAAGGATCATGGTAGAGGGGAAGGTGCTACACATTGATCATGGTAGAAGGGAAGGTGCTACACAAGGATCATGGAAGAGGAAAAGGTGCTACACAAGGATCAATGTACCGGAGAAGTTGCTACACAAGGATCATGGTAGAGGGGAAGGTGCTACATAAGGATCAATGTACAGGAGAAGGTGCTACACAAGGATCAATGTACAGGAGAAGGTGCTACACAAGGATCATGGTAGAGGGGAAGGTGCTACACAAGGATCATTGTAGAGGAGAATGAGCTACATAAGGATCAATGTACAGGAGAAGGTAAACACACAAAGATCATGGTAGAGGGGAAGGTGCAACACAAGGATCATGGTAGAGGAGAAGGTGCTACATAAGGATCAATGTACAGGAGAAGGTGCTACATAATGATCAATGTACGAGAGAAGGTGGTACACAAGGATCATGGTACAGGAGAAGGTGGTACACAAGGATCAATGTACAGGAGAAGGTGCTACACAAGGATCATGGTAGAGGGGAAAGTGCTACATAAGGATCAATGTACAGGAGAAGGTGCCACTCAAGGATCATGGTAGAGGGGAAGGTGCTACACAAGGATCATGGTAGAGGAGAAGGTGCTACACAAGGATCATGGTAGAGGAAAAGGTTCTACACAAGGATCAATGTACAGGAGAAGGTGCTACATAAGGATCATGGTAGAGGAAAAGGTGCTACACAAGGATAAATGTACAGGAGAAGGTGCTACACAAGGATCATGGTACAGGAGAAGGTGCTACATAAGGATCAATGTACAGGAGAAGGTGCTACATAAGGATCATGGTAGAGGAGAAGGTACTACACAAGGATCAATGTACAGGAGAAGGTGCTACACGAGGATCATGGTAGAGGAGAAGGTGCTACACAAGGATCATGGTAGAGTAAAAGGTTCTACTCAAGGATCAATGTACAGGAGAAGGTGCTACACAAGGATCATGGTAGAAGGGAAGGTGCTACACAAGGATCATGGTAGAGGAGAAGGTGCTACACAAGGATGAATGTACAGGAGAAAGTGATACACAAGGATCATGGTAGAGGGGAAGTGCTACACAAGGATCATGGTAGAAGGGAAGGTGCTACACAAGGATCATGGAAGAGGAAAAGGTGCTACACAAGGATCAATGTACCGGAGAAGTTGCTACACAAGGATCATGGTAGAGGGGAAGGTGCTACATAAGGATCAATGTACAGGAGAAGGTGCTACACAAGGATCAATGTACAGGAGAAGGTGCTACACAAGGATCATGGTAGAGGGGAAGGTGCTACACAAGGATCATGGTAGAGGAGAAGGAGCTACATAAGGATCAATGTACAGGAGAAGGTAAACACACAAAGATCATGGTAGAGGGGAAGGTGCAACACAAGGATCATGGTAGAGGAGAAGGTGCTACATAATGATCAATGTACAGGAGAAGGTGCTACATAATGATCAATGTACAGGAGAAGGTGGTACACAAGGATCATGGTACAGGAGAAGGTGGTACACAAGGATCAATGTACAGGAGAAGGTGCTACACAAGGATCATGGTAGAGGGGAAGGTGCTACACAAGGATCATTGTAGAGGAGAAGGTGCTACATAAGGATCAATGTACAGGAGAAGGTGCTACACAAGGATCATGGTAGAGGGGAAGGAGCTACACAAGGATCATGGTAGAGGAGAAGGTGCTAAATAAGGATCAATGTACAGGAGAAGGTGCTACATAATGATCAATGTACAGGAGAAGGTGGTACACAAGGATCATGGCAGAGGAGAAGGTGCTACATAAGGATCAATGTACAGGAGAAGGTGCTACTCAAGGATCATGGTAGAGGGGAAGGTGCTACACAAGGATCATGGCAGAGGAGAAGGTGCTACATAAGGATCAATGTACAGGAGAAGGTGCCACTCAAGGATCATGGTAGAGGGGAAGGTGCTACACAAGGATCATGGTAGAGGAGAAGGTGCTATATAAGGATCAATGTACAGGAGAAGGTGCTACATAATGATCAATGTAGAGGAGAAGGTGGTACACAAGGATCATGGTACAGGAGAAGGTGGTACACAAGGATCATGGTAGAGGAGAAGGTGCTACACAAGGATCATGGTAGAGGAGAAGGTGCTACACAAGGATCATGGTAGAGGAGAAGGTGCTACACAAGGATTAATGTACAGGAGAAGGTGCTACATAATGATCAATGTACAGGAGAAGGTGCTACACAAGGATCATGGTACAGGAGAAGGTGGTACACAAGGATCATGGTAGAGGAGAAGGTGCTACACAAGGATCATGGTAGAGGAGAAGGTGCTACACAAGGATCATGGTAGAGGAGAAGGTGCTACACAAAGATTAATGTACAGGGGAAGGTGCTACACAAGGATCATGGTAGAGGGGAAGGTGCTACACAAGGATCATGGTAGAGGAAAAGGTGCTACACAAGGATAAATGTACAGGAGAAGGTGCTACATAAGGATCATGGTAGAGGAGAAGGTGCTACATAAGGATCATGGTACAGGAGAAGGTGCTACACAAGGATCATGGTAGAGGAGAAGGTGATACACAAGGATCATGGTAGAGGAAAAGGTTCTACACAAGGATGAATGTACAGGAGAAGGTGCTGCACAAGGATCATGGTAGAGGGGAAGGTTCTACACAAGGATCATGGTAGAGGAAAAGGTGCTACACAAGGATAAATGTACAGGAGAAGGTGCTACACAAGGATCCTGGTAGAGGAGAAGGTGCTACATAAGGATCAATGTACAGGAGAAGGTGCTACTTAAGGATCATGGTAGAGGGGAAGGTGCTACACAAGGATCATGGCAGAGGAGAAGGTGCTACATAAGGATCAATGTACAGGAGAAGGTGCCACTCAAGGATCATTGTAGAGGGGAAGGTGCTACACAAGGATCATGGTAGAGGAGAAGGTGCTATATAAGGATCAATGTACAGGAGAAGGTGCTACATAATGATCAATGTAGAGGAGAAGGTGGTACACAAGGATCATGGTACAGGAGAAGGTGGTACACAAGGATCATGGTAGAGGAGAAGGTGCTACACAAGGATCATGGTAGAGGAGAAGGTGCTACACAAGGATCATGGTAGAGGAGAAGGTGCTACACAAGGATTAATGTACAGGAGAAGGTGCTACATAATGATCAATGTACAGGAGAAGGTGCTACACAAGGATCATGGTACAGGAGAAGGTGGTACACAAGGATCATGGTAGAGGAGAAGGTGCTACACAAGGATCATGGTAGAGGAGAAGGTGCTACACAAGGATCATGGTAGAGGAGAAGGTGCTACACAAAGATTAATGTACAGGGGAAGGTGCTACAGAAGGATCATGGTAGAGGGGAAGGTGCTACACGAGGATCATGGTAGAGGAAAAGGTGCTACACAAGGATAAATGTACAGGAGAAGGTGCGACATAAGGATCATGGTAGAGGAGAAGGTGCTACATAAGGATCATGGTACAGGAGAAGGTGCTACACAAGGATCATGGTAGAGGAGAAGGTGATACACAAGGATCATGGTAGAGGAAAAGGTTCTACACAAGGATCAATGTACAGGAGAAGGTGCTGCACAAGGATCATGGTAGAGGGGAAGGTTCTACACAAGGATCATGGTAGAGGAAAAGGTGCTACACAAGAATAAATGTACAGGAGAAGGTGCTACACAAGGATCATGGTATAAGGGAAGTTGCTATATAAGGATCAATGTACATGAGAAGGTGCTACATTAGGATCATGGTAGAGGAGAAGGTGCTACATGAGGATAATGGTACAGGAGAAGGTGCTACATAAGGATAATGGTACAGGAGAAGGTGCTATACAAGGATCATGGAAGAGGAGAAGGTGCTACACAAGGATCATGGTAGAGGAAAAGGTTCTACACAAGGATCAATGTACAGGAGAAGGTGATACACAAGGATCATGGTAGAGGGGAAGGTGTTACACAAGGATCATGGTAGAGGAAAAGGTGCTACACAAGGATAAATGTACAGTAGAAGGTGCTACACAAGGATCATGGAAGAGGAAAAGGTGCTACACAAGGATTAATGTACCGGAGAAGTTGCTACACAAGGATCATGGTAGAGGGGAAGGTGCTACATAAGGATCAATGTACAGGAGAAGGTGCTACACAAGGATCAATGTACAGGAGAAGGTGCTACACAAGGATCATGGTAGAGGGGAAGGTGCTACACAAGGATCATTGTAGAGGAGAAGGAGCTACATAAGGATCAATGTACAGGAGAAGGTAAACACACAAAGATTATGGTAGAGGGGAAGGTGCAACACAAGGATCATGGTAGAGGAGAAGGTGCTACATAAGGATCAATGTACAGGAGAAGGTGCTACATAATGATCAATGTACGAGAGAAGGTGGTACACAAGGATCATGGTACAGGAGAAGGTGGTACACAAGGATCAATGTACAGGAGAAGGTGCTACACAAGGATCATGGTAGAGGGGAAAGTGCTACATAAGGATCAATGTACAGGAGAAGGTGCCACTCAAGGATCATGGTAGAGGGGAAGGTGCTACACAAGGATCATGGTAGAGGAGAAGGTGCTACACAAGGATCATGGTAGAGGAAAAGGTTCTACACAAGGATCAATGTACAGGAGAAGGTGCTACATAAGGATCATGGTAGAGGAAAAGGTGCTACACAAGGATAAATGTACAGGAGAAGGTGCTACACAAGGATCATGGTACAGGAGAAGGTGCTACATAAGGATCAATGTACAGGAGAAGGTGCTACATAAGGTTCATGGTAGAGGAGAAGGTACTACACAAGGATCAATGTACAGGAGAAGGTGCTACACGAGGATCATGGTAGAGGAGAAGGTGCTACACAAGGATCATGGTAGAGTAAAAGGTTCTACTCAAGGATCAATGTACAGGAGAAGGTGCTACACAAGGATCATGGTAGAAGGGAAGGTGCTACACAAGGATCATGGTAGAGGAGAAGGTGCTACACAAGGATGAATGTACAGGAGAAAGTGATACACAAGGATCATGGTAGAGGGGAAAGTGCTACACAAGGATCATGGTAGAAGGGAAGGTGCTACACAAGGATCATGGAAGAGGAAAAGGTGCTACACAAGGATCAATGTACCGGAGAAGTTGCTACACAAGGATCATGGTAGAGGGGAAGGTGCTACATAAGGATCAATGTACAGGAGAAGGTGCTACACAAGGATCAATGTACAGGAGAAGGTGCTACACAAGGATCATGGTAGAGGGGAAGGTGCTACACAAGGATCATGGTAGAGGAGAAGGAGCTACATAAGGATCAATGTACAGGAGAAGGTAAACACACAAAGATCATGGTAGAGGGGAAGGTGCAACACAAGGATCATGGTAGAGGAGAAGGTGCTACATAATGATCAATGTACAGGAGAAGGTGCTACATAATGATCAATGTACAGGAGAAGGTGGTACACAAGGATCATGGTACAGGAGAAGGTGGTACACAAGGATCAATGTACAGGAGAAGGTGCTACACAAGGATCATGGTAGAGGGGAAGGTGCTACACAAGGATCATTGTAGAGGAGAAGGTGCTACATAAGGATCAATGTACAGGAGAAGGTGCTACACAAGGGTCATGGTAGAGGGGAAGGTGCTACACAAGGATCATGGTAGAGGAGAAGGTGCTAAATAAGGATCAATGTACAGGAGAAGGTGCTACATAATGATCAATGTACAGGAGAAGGTGGTACACAAGGATCATGGCAGAGGAGAAGGTGCTACATAAGGATCAATGTACAGGAGAAGGTGCTACTCAAGGATCATGGTAGAGGGGAAGGTGCTACACAAGGATCATGGCAGAGGAGAAGGTGCTACATAAGGATCAATGTACAGGAGAAGGTGCTACACAAGGATCATGGTAGAGGAGAAGGTGCTACACAAGGATCATGGTAGAGTAAAAGGTTCTACTCAAGGATCAATGTACAGGAGAAGGTGCTACACAAGGATCATGGTAGAAGGGAAGGTGCTAAACAAGGATCATGGTAGAGGAGAAGGTGCTACACAAGGATGAATGTACAGGAGAAAGTGCTACACAAGGATCATGGTAGAGGGGAAGGTGCTACACATTGATCATGGTAGAAGGGAAGGTGCTACACAAGGATCATGGAAGAGGAAAAGGTGCTACACAAGGATCAATGTACCGGAGAAGTTGCTACACAAGGATCATGGTAGAGGGGAAGGTGCTACATAAGGATCAATGTACAGGAGAAGGTGCTACACAAGGATCAATGTACAGGAGAAGGTGCTACACAAGGATCATGGTAGAGGGGAAGGTGCTACACAAGGATCATGGTAGAGGAGAAGGAGCTACATAAGGATCAATGTACAGGAGAAGGTAAACACACAAAGATCATGGTAGAGGGGAAGGTGCAACACAAGGATCATGGTAGAGGAGAAGGTGCTACATAATGATCAATGTACAGGAGAAGGTGCTACATAATGATCAATGTACAGGAGAAGGTGGTACACAAGGATCATGGTACAGGAGAAGGTGGTACACAAGGATCAATGTACAGGAGAAGGTGCTACACAAGGATCATGGTAGAGGGGAAGGTGCTACACAAGGATCATTGTAGAGGAGAAGGTGCTACATAAGGATCAATGTACAGGAGAAGGTGCTACACAAGGGTCATGGTAGAGGGGAAGGTGCTACACAAGGATCATGGTAGAGGAGAAGGTGCTAAATAAGGATCAATGTACAGGAGAAGGTGCTACATAATGATCAATGTACAGGAGAAGGTGGTACACAAGGATCATGGCAGAGGAGAAGGTGCTACATAAGGATCAATGTACAGGAGAAGGTGCTACTCAAGGATCATGGTAGAGGGGAAGGTGCTACACAAGGATCATGGCAGAGGAGAAGGTGCTACATAAGGATCAATGTACAGGAGAAGGTGCTACACAAGGATCATGGTAGAGGAGAAGGTGCTACACAAGGATCATGGTAGAGTAAAAGGTTCTACTCAAGGATCAATGTACAGGAGAAGGTGCTACACAAGGATCATGGTAGAAGGGAAGGTGCTACACAAGGATCATGGTAGAGGAGAAGGTGCTACACAAGGATGAATGTACAGGAGAAAGTGATACACAAGGATCATGGTAGAGGGGAAGGTGCTACACATTGATCATGGTAGAAGGGAAGGTGCTACACAAGGATCATGGAAGAGGAAAAGGTGCTACACAAGGATCAATGTACCGGAGAAGTTGCTACACAAGGATCATGGTAGAGGGGAAGGTGCTACATAAGGATCAATGTACAGGAGAAGGTGCTACACAAGGATCAATGTACAGGAGAAGGTGCTACACAAGGATCATGGTAGAGGGGAAGGTGCTACACAAGGATCATTGTAGAGGAGAAGGAGCTACATAAGGATCAATGTACAGGAGAAGGTAAACACACAAAGATCATGGTAGAGGGGAAGGTGCAACACAAGGATCATGGTAGAGGAGAAGGTGCTACATAAGGATCAATGTACAGGAGAAGGTGCTACATAATGATCAATGTACGAGAGAAGGTGGTACACAAGGATCATGGTACAGGAGAAGGTGGTACACAAGGATCAATGTACAGGAGAAGGTGCTACACAAGGATCATGGTAGAGGGGAAAGTGCTACATAAGGATCAATGTACAGGAGAAGGTGCCACTCAAGGATCATGGTAGAGGGGAAGGTGCTACATAAGGATCATGGTACAGGAGAAGGTGCTACACAAGGATCATGGTAGAGGAGAAGGTGCAACACAAGGATCATGGTAGAGGAGAAGGTGCTACATAATGATCAATGTACAGGAGAAGGTGCTACATAATGATCAATGTACAGGAGAAGGTGGTACACAAGGATCATGGTACAGGAGAAGGTGGTACACAAGGATCAATGTACAGGAGAAGGTGCTACACAAGGATCATGGTAGAGGGGAAGGTGCTACACAAGGATCATTGTAGAGGAGAAGGTGCTACATAAGGATCAATGTACAGGAGAAGGTGCTACACAAGGATCATGGTAGAGGGGAAGGAGCTACACAAGGATCATGGTAGAGGAGAAGGTGCTAAATAAGGATCAATGTACAGGAGAAGGTGCTACATAATGATCAATGTACAGGAGAAGGTGGTACATAATGATCAATGTACAGGAGAAGGTGGTACACAAGGATCATGGTACAGGAGAAGGTGGTACACAAGGATCAATGTACAGGAGAAGGTGCTACACAAGGATCATGGTAGAGGGGAAGGTGCTACACAAGGATCATTGTAGAGGAGAAGGTGCTACATAAGGATCAATGTACAGGAGAAGGTGCTACACAAGGATCATGGTAGAGGGGAAGGAGCTACACAAGGATCATGGTAGAGGAGAAGGTGCTAAATAAGGATCAATGTACAGGAGAAGGTGCTACATAATGATCAATGTACAGGAGAAGGTGGTACACAAGGATCATGGCAGAGGAGAAGGTGCTACACAAGGATCATGGTAGAGGAGAAGGTGCTACACAAGGATCATGGTAGAGGAGAAGGTGCTACACAAGGATTAATGTACAGGAGAAGGTGCTACATAATGATCAATGTACAGGAGAAGGTGCTACACAAGGATCATGGTACAGGAGAAGGTGGTACACAAGGATCATGGTAGAGGAGAAGGTGCTACACAAGGATCATGGTAGAGGAGAAGGTGCTACACAAGGATCATGGTAGAGGAGAAGGTGCTACACAAAGATTAATGTACAGGGGAAGGTGCTACACAAGGATCATGGTAGAGGGGAAGGTGCTACACGAGGATCATGGTAGAGGAAAAGGTGCTACACAAGGATAAATGTACAGGAGAAGGTGCTACATAAGGATCATGGTAGAGGAGAAGGTGCTACATAAGGATCATGGTACAGGAGAAGGTGCTACACAAGGATCATGGTAGAGGAGAAGGTGATACACAAGGATCATGGTAGAGGAAAAGGTTCTACACAAGGATCAATGTACAGGAGAAGGTGCTGCACAAGGATCATGGTAGAGGGGAAGGTTCTACACAAGGATCATGGTAGAGGAAAAGGTGCTACACAAGGATAAATGTACAGGAGAAGGTGCTACACAAGGATCCTGGTAGAGGAGAAGGTGCTACATAAGGATCAATGTACAGGAGAAGGTGCTACTTAAGGATCATGGTAGAGGGGAAGGTGCTACACAAGGATCATGGCAGAGGAGAAGGTGCTACATAAGGATCAATGTACAGGAGAAGGTGCCACTCAAGGATCATTGTAGAGGGGAAGGTGCTACACAAGGATCATGGTAGAGGAGAAGGTGCTATATAAGGATCAATGTACAGGAGAAGGTGCTACATAATGATCAATGTAGAGGAGAAGGTGGTACACAAGGATCATGGTACAGGAGAAGGTGGTACACAAGGATCATGGTAGAGGAGAAGGTGCTACACAAGGATCATGGTAGAGGAGAAGGTGCTACACAAGGATCATGGTAGAGGAGAAGGTGCTACACAAGGATTAATGTACAGGAGAAGGTGCTACATAATGATCAATGTACAGGAGAAGGTGCTACACAAGGATCATGGTACAGGAGAAGGTGGTACACAAGGATCATGGTAGAGGAGAAGGTGCTACACAAGGATCATGGTAGAGGAGAAGGTGCTACACAAGGATCATGGTAGAGGAGAAGGTGCTACACAAAGATTAATGTACAGGGGAAGGTGCTACAGAAGGATCATGGTAGAGGGGAAGGTGCTACACGAGGATCATGGTAGAGGAAAAGGTGCTACACAAGGATAAATGTACAGGAGAAGGTGCGACATAAGGATCATGGTAGAGGAGAAGGTGCTACATAAGGATCATGGTACAGGAGAAGGTGCTACACAAGGATCATGGTAGAGGAGAAGGTGATACACAAGGATCATGGTAGAGGAAAAGGTTCTACACAAGGATCAATGTACAGGAGAAGGTGCTGCACAAGGATCATGGTAGAGGGGAAGGTTCTACACAAGGATCATGGTAGAGGAAAAGGTGATACACAAGGATAAATGTGTAACGGTACCCCCACACAAAGAAGGGGGCGCCCAGGCCTTTTTAGCCGATCCGCCCGTCCAGTGCTATAGGGACAGCTACTGCAGGACACCCATTCCCCCAAGCACGAGACACACGCTCTGTGGTTGAGGGTCAAGCAGAGAACTCTCTTCTTTATTAAAAACCAAGACATATATAAAAACCATTTCCACATACACCGTAGGGGCAGTGACTACCTTTGGTCAACCCCTAATTACCTATGGCCAATCAGACAGGGTAGGAACCATGAGACTCCTCCCATGTGCCACCCCCCCGGCATGGCTGCCATGCTCATTCTCACCCAGACTGTCCTCATGGAAACTTCCTGTTTGCTCCTTGTCTATGCCCCTGGGAAACCCCATACTGGCCCTTTGTTCAAGTCCTGGCGACACCCTGTGAGGTTTATCTTGTTCTGCCATCTTAGCTCCTACCTCAGTGTTTACCTAATGGGGGATGGTCAGAATCTGTAACACATATCTACACATTTTTCATAACTTTCAAAGTATGCATCATATTAACATAAAACATACATTTTCAGAATCAGCATACTCCAAATACAAACATGTGTCAAAATGATACAAATTGGTCCAGTGGTTCAAAAGTTAGATCACAGTCCTTTCTTACAAAATGGAGCATGGCTTTGTATGTCTTTGTAGGTGGAAAGTCAACATGGTCCGTAGTCAAAAGGCAGAATGTGGGCCTCTAGACTTCTCCAATTCGCATTGACGAGACTGATCTCGTCACATCTCTCCCCCTTTCCAAAAAGACTAACCGGATATCTGACCTCCTGCCGGTCAGATTCCGGGTTAGTCTGGAAGGCCACCCACAAAACACAATCAACAGTACAGCCCACCCACAATAACTGGTTACTACACCTGGGTAGAGGAGAAACTTGTCCATGTCCAGGTGCCTCACCACGGCTGTGCTGGGCACTGGTAAGCAGCCTTGGTGGGTTGCTGAGTGGGCAGAGACCAGCGGTACTCTGCCCTATTGCCAGCGCTACCACGGAAGTAGCCTGTTTGGGGCCTGGTTGTAGGGTGGGGAGACCGACGGTCTCCCCTTTGGCTAAACAGCCCTGTTGCTGGGGGACAGGACCGACCGTCTCTGCCCCTGGTAGCTCAGCCTGTTGCTGGAGAATGGAGTCTGAGCTCTCAATTCCCTGCAGCTCACCCTGACGCTGGGGAGGGAGGACGCTGCTCTCCTCTCCTGGCAAGGTACACTTCCGCTGGGGAGGGGAGACAATGCTCTCCACTCCCTGCACTTCACACTGGCGCTGAGGATCTGGGCTAGCCACCCAGCATCCCTGTAGGGCCGGTGGAGAGACCTCGGTCCCATCTCCACCGGCCTCATGTGATTCCTCCCAATAAATCTCTACAATATCTTCCCAGCTGAAGGGGTCTGGATCTGGGTCTCTCACCTTGTTGTAATGCTGAGCCTTCCCAATGGAGTGGAAGAGATCTCGGTAGTCCCTCTCCAGTTCCCACTCCAGGGTTGCTAGGTGAACAAGGTCTTGCTCTACCTCATGGGGGTCATCCCAGTCATGCCTAGCCTCCCTCTCATAGAAAATATCCTCAAGTCTGGTCTGCGCAGGGCTCCCGAAGTCAGGCTCTGCAAATGACTCCCATAACAACCCAGGACCACCAAACTCCTCTCCCTCTGGCTTGTCATGCTCGGCTGTCCAGGGTATATACTGTGCCATATACCACCAGAGCGCCTGGTAGGCATCCTCCAGCCATAGCTCCTGCCATGCACGGAGCTTGAGTTCCTCCACCCATTCCTCAAGGGGCTGCTCTCCCAGGAAGGGCATGCGCAGGGCCACTTGCTTCTGCAACCGCTGCTCTTCACTGGGGAGACTCTCACCCCGCTGGTATTGTACATTATCCAGGGCCTGGTACCAGATGCCTTTCCTTAATGCATCCCGGCCATCCAGGTCCTCATCTTCGTATAGCACTGCTGGTTCCATTCTGCTGCTTTTAGGGTCGCTGTACTGGGACATGCGTTGCCCCCAACTTGTAAATCCACAGAATGGTGTCTCCTGTAGCTGTCCTTCTGGCTGTGGGAACAATCCCGCCGCTGCCACCAGTGTAACGGTACCCCCACACAAAGAAGGGGGCGCCCAGGCCTTTTTAGCCGATCCGCCCGTCCAGTGCTATAGGGACAGCTACTGCAGGACACCCATTCCCCCAAGCACGAGACACACGCTCTGTGGTTGAGGGTCAAGCAGAGAACTCTCTTCTTTATTAAAAACCAAGACATATATAAAAACCATTTCCACATACACCGTAGGGGCAGTGACTACCTTTGGTCAACCCCTAATTACCTATGGCCAATCAGACAGGGTAGGAACCATGAGACTCCTCCCATGTGCCACCCCCCCCGGCATGGCTGCCATGCTCATTCTCACCCAGACTGTCCTCATGGAAACTTCCTGTTTGCTCCTTGTCTATGCCCCTGGGAAACCCCATACTGGCCCTTTGTTCAAGTCCTGGCGACACCCTGTGAGGTTTATCTTGTTCTGCCATCTTAGCTCCTACCTCAGTGTTTACCTAATGGGGGATGGTCAGAATCTGTAACACATATCTACACATTTTTCATAACTTTCAAAGTATGCATCATATTAACATAAAACATACATTTTCAGAATCAGCATACTCCAAATACAAACATGTGTCAAAATGATACAAATTGGTCCAGTGGTTCAAAAGTTAGATCACAGTCCTTTCTTACAAAATGGAGCATGGCTTTGTATGTCTTTGTAGGTGGAAAGTCAACATGGTCCGTAGTCAAAAGGCAGAATGTGGGCCTCTAGACTTCTCCAATTCGCATTGACGAGACTGATCTCGTCACAAAATGTACAGGAGAAGGTGCTACACAAGGATCATGGTATAAGGGAAGTTGCTATATAAGGATCAATGTACATGAGAAGGTGCTACATAAGGATCATGGTAGAGGAGAAGGTGCTACATGAGGATAATGGTACAGGAGAAGGTGCTACATAAGGATAATGGTACAGGAGAAGGTGCTATACAAGGATCATGGAAGAGGAGAAGGTGCTACACAAGGATCATGGTAGAGGAAAAGGTTCTACACAAGGATCAATGTACAGGAGAAGGTGATACACAAGGATCATGGTAGAGGGGAAGGTGTTACACAAGGATCATGGTAGAGGAAAAGGTGCTACACAAGGACAAATGTACAGTAGAAGGTGCTACACAAGGATCATGGTAGAGGGGAAGGTGCTACACAAGGATCAATGTACAGAAGAAGGTGCTACACAAGGATCATGGTAGAGGGGAAGGTGCTACACAAGGATCATGGTAGAGGGGAAGGTACTACACAAGGATCAATGTACAGGAGAAAGTGTTACACAAGGATCATGGTAGAGGAGAAGGTGCTACACAAGGATCATGGTAGAGGAAAAGGTTCTACTCAAGGATCAATGTACAGGAGAAGGTGCTACACAAGGATCATGGTAGAGGGGAAGGTGCTACAAAAGGATCATGGTAGAGGAAAAGGTGCTACACAAGGATAAATGTACAAGAGAAGGTACTACACAAGGATCATGGTAGAGGGGAAGGTGCTACACAAGGATCAATGTACAGGAGAAGGTGCTACACAAGGATCATGGTAGAGGGGAAGGTGCTACACAAGGATCATGGTAGAGGAGAAGGTGCTACACAACGATGAATATACAGGAGAAGGTGCTACACAAGGATCATGGTAGAGGGGAAGGTGCTACAAAAGGATCAATGTACAGGAGAAGGTGCTACACAAGGATCATGGTAGAGGGGAAGGTGCTACACAAGGATCAATGTACAGGAGAAGGTGCTACACAAGGATCATGGTAGAGGGGAAGGTGCTACACAAGAATCATGGTAGAGAAGAAGGTACTACACAAGGATCAATGTACAGGAGAAGGTGCTACACAAGGATCATGGTAGAGGAGAAGGTGCTACACAAGGATCATGGTAGAGGAAAAGGTTCTACTCAAGGATCAATGTACAGGAGAAGGTGCTACACAAGGATCATGGTAGAGGGGAAGGTGCTACAAAAGGATCATGGTAGAGGAAAAGGTGCTACACAAGGATAAATGTACAAGAGAAGGTACTACACAAGGATCATGGTAGAGGGGAAGGTGCTACACAAGGATCAATGTACAGGAGAAGGTGCTACACAAGGATCATGGTAGAGGGGAAGGTGCTACACAAGGATCATAGTAGAGGAGAAGGTGCTACACAACGATGAATATACAGGAGAAGGTGCTACACAAGGATCATGGTAGAGGGGAAGGTGCTACAAAAGGATCAATGTACAGGAGAAGGTGCTACACAAGGATCATGGTAGAGGGGAAGGTGCTACACAAGGATCATGGTAGAGAGGAAGGTGCTACACAAGGATCATGGTAGAGGAGAAGGTGGTACACAAGGATCGTGGTAGAGGAGAAGGTGCTACACAAGGATGAATGTACAGGAGAATGTGCTACACAAGGATCATGGTAGAGGGGAAGGCGCTACAAAAGGATCATGGAAGAGGAGAAGGTGCTACATAAGGATCAATGTACAGGAGGAGGTGCTACTTAAGGATCATGGCAGAGGGGAAGGTGCTACACAAGGATCATGGTAGAGGAAAAGGTGCTACACAAGGATAAATGTACAGGAGAAGGTGCTACACAAGGATCATGGTAGAGGGGAAGGTGCTACACAAGGATCAATGTACAGGAGAAGGTGCTACACAAGGATCATGGTAGAGGGGAAGGTGCTACACAAGGATCATGGTAGAGGAGAAGGTGCTACACAAGGATGAATATACAGGAGAACGTGCTACACAAGGATCATGGTAGAGGGGAAGGTGCTACACAAGGATCAATGTACAGGAGAAGGTGCTACACAAGGATCATGGTAGAGGGGAAGTTGCTACACAAGGATCATGGTAGAGGGGAAGGTGCTACACAAGGATCATGGTAGAGGAGAAGGTGGTACACAAGGATCATGGTAGAGGAGAAGGTGCTACACAAGGATGAATGTACAGGAGAATGTGCTACACAAGTGTAGCGGATGGCACTGGGCTGTCCTGCAATTTACTGTGAATAAGCTGCATTCGCATAACTGTATGTTGTACTTGTGTTAAAAGAAATGTATGTTAGGTTTATGCTCTGTAGAATATTAGCCAGACTTTTGCAGACCTAGGCTAATAGATAATCCTATTACAGAGACTCAAGAGATAAGAAAGTTGTAAAGAACCCTTGCATTTTCCAAAGTGTTTTCATTCTCTGATAAGAATGATCTAATTAATGTCTGATTGTATCCAAGTTGCCAGGGAGGTGTGACTCACCTATTGTCCTATATGTGTATTGTATGGGGGATATGTGCAATGTCTGTGTGTTATGTGTAAAAACATACTTTTACTAACTTTTGAACCCCTGGTCTGATTCATGCCATTTTTGTATATGTTGTTCCCCTGGGTGAGAGCTATTGAATGGCGTGGGACTTAAAGGTGTACCCCCTGTATTTGGGGTACACCCAGAATGTGGTTAAAATTGGGTCTGTTTTAATTGTGTTACCTGTTATCTGAGGGGAGGAGACGTGGGGGTTGAACCATGCAGATAATTGGCTGTTGTGATAATTATGTGGGTGTAGCCCTTCAGAGGGCACCATGGCATAAAAGGAGATCCCCTGTCATTAAAGATGTAGTTCTGCTCCTGAAACTGTGTGTTGTCCAGTTATTGGGATTGCGGTTGGGATATTACTATTATTTTACCTGTTGGAAACCTTGCCTGTGGATTTACTATTTACTTGTTCCTGAGCCTCACTGGGATTATAAGCGGAGATACCCTGGGGAATATTGCCTCTCCGCTACATTGGTGGCAGTGGTGGGATCCAGACTCACAGAGGAACAAGCATAAATGGAGAACGGATGGAGATTGATTTTGCCACACTAAAAACGCTCCACGCTAAAAGACCTCCTGGAGGCAAGGGGTATACAAGCCAGCAATAAGAAGAAAGCGGTACTCATTACTGAGCTGATGGAGGAGTACCGAATGGACAGAGATTCGGTTCCCGAACAGGAGGATTCGGGAGAAAATTCGGAACAAGTGGAGTTCCGGAGGCAGGTACAATTTCGGCTGTCTTTTTATGGGGAACAACCTTCAACAGAAATTATTTCAAGGACTATGACAGAAGTCCAGGAATTTATGTTGAGGAAACAAACAGCCCCAGAACGCAGCTCTGCAATAAATATGCCACAAGAAGGTAAGCCTAAGATACCATACCAGGCTTTTAAAACGTATGTGGAGGCAGAGGAAGATATAGACGCTTTCCTGCAGGATTTTGAAAGACTGTGTGCCCTGCATAGAATCAGCACAGAGGACTGGGTACCGATTTTGGCAGGAAGGCTAACTGGGAGGGCAGCCGAGGCATATCGTACTGTACCTAATGACGAAATAAGGAACTATAACAAAGTAAAGGAAATTATTCTGGCCAGGTATGCTATAACACCAGAAGCATACCGGCGGAGATTCAGGGACTTAAAGAAGGTGGAAAAAGACTCACACGCAGAGTGGGCATGCAGGCTACAAAGGGCAGCACTTGGGTGGGTACAAGCGAGCAAGGCACGGTCCATGGAGGATGTGATACAGATGATGCTGCTGGAGCAGTTTTATGAGGGAGTAACTGGCGAGGTACAAGAGTGGGTAAGAGACCGAAACCCTACCTCCGTCACCGAAGCTGCCAGGAAGGCAGATGAGTACCTAGATGCACGCAGGCAGCAAAAACCTGTAACACCAGAGACTCCTTTTAAAACCTTTGGGGGAACCAGCTACACCCCAGCCCCACCGAGAACACTGCCACCACCACCACCGCCCGCTGCACAGCCACGTTTCCGCCAGCCCGCTTCTGGCCCCTGTCACCACTGCCAGACATGGGGACACTATAAAAGGGAATGTCCCCAGCTGCGGGACCGGTCCACCTGGATACGTCCAGGGCCACCACCACCACCGCCCGCTGCACAGCCCCGTTTCCGCCAGCCCGCTTCTGGCCCCTGTCACCACTGCCAGAAATGGGGACACTATAAAAGGGAATGTCCCCAGCTGCGAGACCGGTCCACCTGGATACTTCCAGGCCCACCACAACCACCGAGAGCAGCCGCAGCCCACCACTACCAGGACATAGTAGCCACGCCGTATGGTTCAGCTGTTCCCATTACAACCGTGGAACAATGGGAGGTGCTGCACGAGGCAGATCCAGTCCAGGCCAATGCTGATAATCGGCAGCATCACAGGCAGACTGTATACCTGGAGGGTAAAGCGGTCCAAGGGCTGCGAGACTCAGGGGCTACCATCACCTTGGTAAAAAGTGACCTGGTTTCAGACCAGGCTAAACTTAACAAGACTGTGGTCGTCAGGGTAGCCGGGGGAGCAGTATACCGGCTACCCACTGCAAGGGTTCATTTGCATTGGGGAGCGGGGGCAGAGCATGTGGAGGTGGGGTTGATGCCGCAGTTACCAGCGGAGGTTTTATTGGGGAACGATCTGGGGAGGCTCACGTCTGCTTTTGAGCCCCAGACCACCACCACAGGAGAAGCTTACCCTGTGGTCACCCGACAACATGCCCGCACCCAGGACTACAACACACTCCCGGAGGTTCAGACGCTTCTGTGTTCGGATTGGGAGCAGTACTGAGCCAAGTCGGGGCCGATGGCGGAGAACATCCCGTGGCTTACATCAGTCGCAAGCTGTTACCTCGAGAAGTAAGCTACGCCGCCATCGAGAAGGAATGCCTGGTTGTGGTGTGGGCCTTAAAGAAACTGCAGCCGTATTTATATGGACAGCCCTTTTCATTACTCACGGATCACAACCCGCTAGTATGGCTAAACCGGGTGGCTGGGGACAATGCCAGGCTGCTGCGCTGGAGTTTGGCGCTGCAGCCTTTTGACTTTAATATCCAGTACCGCCCGGGTAAACAGAATGGGAATGCCGACGGGTTGTCAAGACAAACTGACCTGGAAAAATGATCCGTGAGTCCCCGGACATCCCCAAGCCGATCCGTGGTGGATCAGACTGTGTATGCCGGCTTGTGGGCAAGGGGGAGCAGTGTAGCGGATGGCACTGGGCTGTCCTGCAATTTACTGTGAATAAGCTGCATTCGCATAACTGTATGTTGTACTTGTGTTAAAAGAAATGTATGTTAGGTTTATGCTCTGTAGAATATTAGCCAGACTTTTGCAGACCTAGGCTAATAGATAATCCTATTACAGAGACTCAAGAGATAAGAAAGTTGTAAAGAACCCTTGCATTTTCCAAAGTGTTTTCATTCTCTGATAAGAATGATCTAATTAATGTCTGATTGTATCCAAGTTGCCAGGGAGGTGTGACTCACCTATTGTCCTATATGTGTATTGTATGGGGGATATGTGCAATGTCTGTGTGTTATGTGTAAAAACATACTTTTACTAACTTTTGAACCCCTGGTCTGATTCATGCCATTTTTGTATATGTTGTTCCCCTGGGTGAGAGCTATTGAATGGCGTGGGACTTAAAGGTGTACCCCCTGTATTTGGGGTACACCCAGAATGTGGTTAAAATTGGGTCTGTTTTAATTGTGTTACCTGTTATCTGAGGGGAGGAGACGTGGGGGTTGAACCATGCAGATAATTGGCTGTTGTGATAATTATGTGGGTGTAGCCCTTCAGAGGGCACCATGGCATAAAAGGAGATCCCCTGTCATTAAAGATGTAGTTCTGCTCCTGAAACTGTGTGTTGTCCAGTTATTGGGATTGCGGTTGGGATATTACTATTATTTTACCTGTTGGAAACCTTGCCTGTGGATTTACTATTTACTTGTTCCTGAGCCTCACTGGGATTATAAGCGGAGATACCCTGGGGAATATTGCCTCTCCGCTACAACAAGGATCATGGTAGAGGGGAAGGTGCTACACAAGGATCATGGCAGAGGAGAAGGTGCTACATAAGGATCAATGTCCAGGAGGAGGTGCTACTCAAGGATCATGGTAGAGGGGAAGGTGCTACACAAGGATCATGGTAGAGGAGAAGGTGCTACACAAGTATCATGGCAGAGGAGAAGGTGCTACACAAGGATCATGGTAGAGGGGAAGGTGCTACACAAGGATCATGGTAGAAGGGAAGGTGCTACACAAGGATCATGGTAGAGGAAAAGGTGCTACACAAGGATCAATGAACAGGAGAAGGTGCTACACAAGGATCATGGTAGAGGGGAAGGTGCTACACAAGGATCATGGTAGAGGAGAAGGTGCTACATAAGGATCATGGTACAGGAGAAGGTGCTACACAAGGATCATGGTAGAGGAGAAGGTGCTACACAAGGATCATGGTAGAGGAAAAGGTTCTACACAAGGATCAATGTACAGGAGAAGGTGCTACATAAAGATCATGGTAGAGGGGAAGGTGCTACACAAGGATCATGGTAGAGGAAAAGGTGCTACACAAGGATCAATGTACAGGAGAAGGTGCTACACAAGGATCATGGTACAGGAGAAGGTGCTACATAAGGATCAATGTACAGGAGAAGGTGCTACATAAGGATCATGGTAGAGGAGAAGGTACTACACAAGGATCAATGTACAGGAGAAGGTGCTACACGAGGATCATGGTAGAGGAGAAGGTGCTACACAAGGATCATGGTAGAGTAAAAGGTTCTACTCAAGGATCAATGTACAGGAGAAGGTGCTACACAAGGATCATGGTAGAGGAGAAGGTGCTACACAAGGATGAATGTACAGGAGAAAGTGATACACAAGGATCATGGTAGAGGGGAAGTGCTACACAAGGATCATGGTAGAAGGGAAGGTGCTACACAAGGATCATGGAAGAGGAAAAGGTGCTACACAAGGATCAATGTACCGGAGAAGTTGCTACACAAGGATCATGGTAGAGGGGAAGGTGCTACATAAGGATCAATGTACAGGAGAAGGTGCTACACAAGGATCAATGTACAGGAGAAGGTGCTACACAAGGATCATGGTAGAGGGGAAGGTGCTACACAAGGATCATGGTAGAGGAGAAGGAGCTACATAAGGATCAATGTACAGGAGAAGGTAAACACACAAAGATCATGGTAGAGGGGAAGGTGCAACACAAGGATCATGGTAGAGGAGAAGGTGCTACATAATGATCAATGTACAGGAGAAGGTGCTACATAATGATCAATGTACAGGAGAAGGTGGTACACAAGGATCATGGTACAGGAGAAGGTGGTACACAAGGATCAATGTACAGGAGAAGGTGCTACACAAGGATCATGGTAGAGGGGAAGGTGCTACACAAGGATCATTGTAGAGGAGAAGGTGCTACATAAGGATCAATGTACAGGAGAAGGTGCTACACAAGGATCATGGTAGAGGGGAAGGTGCTACACAAGGATCATGGTAGAGGAGAAGGTGCTAAATAAGGATCAATGTACAGGAGAAGGTGCTACATAATGATCAATGTACAGGAGAAGGTGGTACACAAGGATCATGGCAGAGGAGAAGGTGCTACATAAGGATCAATGTACAGGAGAAGGTGCTACTCAAGGATCATGGTAGAGGGGAAGGTGCTACACAAGGATCATGGCAGAGGAGAAGGTGCTACATAAGGATCAATGTACAGGAGAAGGTGCCACTCAAGGATCATGGTAGAGGGGAAGGTGCTACACAAGGATCATGGTAGAGGAGAAGGTGCTATATAAGGATCAATGTACAGGAGAAGGTGCTACATAATGATCAATGTAGAGGAGAAGGTGGTACACAAGGATCATGGTACAGGAGAAGGTGGTACACAAGGATCATGGTAGAGGAGAAGGTGCTACACAAGGATCATGGTAGAGGAGAAGGTGCTACACAAGGATCATGGTAGAGGAGAAGGTGCTACACAAGGATTAATGTACAGGAGAAGGTGCTACATAATGATCAATGTACAGGAGAAGGTGCTACACAAGGATCATGGTACAGGAGAAGGTGGTACACAAGGATCATGGTAGAGGAGAAGGTGCTACACAAGGATCATGGTAGAGGAGAAGGTGCTACACAAGGATCATGGTAGAGGAGAAGGTGCTACACAAAGATTAATGTACAGGGGAAGGTGCTACACAAGGATCATGGTAGAGGGGAAGGTGCTACACGAGGATCATGGTAGAGGAAAAGGTGCTACACAAGGATAAATGTACAGGAGAAGGTGCTACATAAGGATCATGGTAGAGGAGAAGGTGCTACATAAGGATCATGGTACAGGAGAAGGTGCTACACAAGGATCATGGTAGAGGAGAAGGTGATACACAAGGATCATGGTAGAGGAAAAGGTTCTACACAAGGATCAATGTACAGGAGAAGGTGCTGCACAAGGATCATGGTAGAGGGGAAGGTTCTACACAAGGATCATGGTAGAGGAAAAGGTGCTACACAAGGATAAATGTACAGGAGAAGGTGCTACACAAGGATCATGGTAGAGGAGAAGGTGCTACATAAGGATCAATGTACAGGAGAAGGTGCTACTTAAGGATCATGGTAGAGGGGAAGGTGCTACACAAGGATCATGGCAGAGGAGAAGGTGCTACATAAGGATCAATGTACAGGAGAAGGTGCCACTCAAGGATCATTGTAGAGGGGAAGGTGCTACACAAGGATCATGGTAGAGGAGAAGGTGCTATATAAGGATCAATGTACAGGAGAAGGTGCTACATAATGATCAATGTAGAGGAGAAGGTGGTACACAAGGATCATGGTACAGGAGAAGGTGGTACACAAGGATCATGGTAGAGGAGAAGGTGCTACACAAGGATCATGGTAGAGGAGAAGGTGCTACACAAGGATCATGGTAGAGGAGAAGGTGCTACACAAGGATTAATGTACAGGAGAAGGTGCTACATAATGATCAATGTACAGGAGAAGGTGCTACACAAGGATCATGGTACAGGAGAAGGTGGTACACAAGGATCATGGTAGAGGAGAAGGTGCTACACAAGGATCATGGTAGAGGAGAAGGTGCTACACAAGGATCATGGTAGAGGAGAAGGTGCTACACAAAGATTAATGTACAGGGGAAGGTGCTGCAGAAGGATCATGGTAGAGGGGAAGGTGCTACACGAGGATCATGGTAGAGGAAAAGGTGCTACACAAGGATAAATGTACAGGAGAAGGTGCGACATAAGGATCATGGTAGAGGAGAAGGTGCTACATAAGGATCATGGTACAGGAGAAGGTGCTACACAAGGATCATGGTAGAGGAGAAGGTGATACACAAGGATCATGGTAGAGGAAAAGGTTCTACACAAGGATCAATGTACAGGAGAAGGTGCTGCACAAGGATCATGGTAGAGGGGAAGGTTCTACACAAGGATCATGGTAGAGGAAAAGGTGCTACACAAGGATAAATGTACAGGAGAAGGTGCTACACAAGGATCATGGTATAAGGGAAGTTGCTATATAAGGATCAATGTACATGAGAAGGTGCTACATAAGGATCATGGTAGAGGAGAAGGTGCTACATGAGGATAATGGTACAGGAGAAGGTGCTACATAAGGATAATGGTACAGGAGAAGGTGCTATACAAGGATCATGGAAGAGGAGAAGGTGCTACACAAGGATCATGGTAGAGGAAAAGGTTCTACACAAGGATCAATGTACAGGAGAAGGTGATACACAAGGATCATGGTAGAGGGGAAGGTGTTACACAAGGATCATGGTAGAGGAAAAGGTGCTACACAAGGACAAATGTACAGTAGAAGGTGCTACACAAGGATCATGGTAGAGGGGAAGGTGCTACACAAGGATCAATGTACAGGAGAAGGTGCTACACAAGGATCATGGTAGAGGGGAAGGTGCTACACAAGGATCATGGTAGAGGGGAAGGTACTACACAAGGATCAATGTACAGGAGAAAGTGTTACACAAGGATCATGGTAGAGGAGAAGGTGCTACACAACGATGAATATACAGGAGAAGGTGCTACACAAGGATCATGGTAGGGGGGAAGGTGCTACAAAAGGATCAATGTACAGGAGAAGGTGCTACACAAGGATCATGGTAGAGGGGAAGGTACTACACAAGGATCAATGTACAGGAGAAGGTGCTACACAAGGATCATGGTAGAGGAGAAGGTGCTACACAACGATGAATATACAGGAGAAGGTGCTACACAAGGATCATGGTAGAGGGGAAGGTGCTACAAAAGGATCAATGTACAGGAGAAGGTGCTACACAAGGATCATGGTAGAGGGGAAGGTGCTACACAAGGATCAATGTACAGGAGAAGGTGCTACACAAGGATCATGGTAGAGGGGAAGGTGCTACACAAGAATCATGGTAGAGAAGAAGGTACTACACAAGGATCAATGTACAGGAGAAGGTGCTACACAAGGATCATGGTAGAGGAGAAGGTGCTACACAAGGATCATGGTAGAGGAAAAGGTTCTACTCAAGGATCAATGTACAGGAGAAGGTGCTACACAAGGATCATGGTAGAGGGGAAGGTGCTACAAAAGGATCATGGTAGAGGAAAAGGTGCTACACAAGGAGAAATGTACAAGAGAAGGTACTACACAAGGATCATGGTAGAGGGGAAGGTGCTACACAAGGATCAATGTACAGGAGAAGGTGCTACACAAGGATCATGGTAGAGGGGAAGGTGCTACACAAGGATCATAGTAGAGGAGAAGGTGCTACACAACGATGAATATACAGGAGAAGGTGCTACACAAGGATCATGGTAGAGGGGAAGGTGCTACAAAAGGATCAATGTACAGGAGAAGGTGCTACACAAGGATCATGGTAGAGGGGAAGTTGCTACACAAGGATCATGGTAGAGAGGAAGGTGCTACACAAGGATCATGGTAGAGGAGAAGGTGGTACACAAGGATCGTGGTAGAGGAGAAGGTGCTACACAAGGATGAATGTACAGGAGAATGTGCTACACAAGGATCATGGTAGAGGGGAAGGCGCTACACAAGGATCATGGAAGAGGAGAAGGTGCTACATAAGGATCAATGTACAGGAGGAGGTGCTACTTAAGGATCATGGCAGAGGGGAAGGTGCTACACAAGGATCATGGTAGAGGAAAAGGTGCTACACAAGGATAAATGTACAGGAGAAGGTGCTACACAAGGATCATGGTAGAGGGGAAGGTGCTACACAAGGATCAATGTACAGGAGAAGGTGCTACACAAGGATCATGGTAGAGGGGAAGGTGCTACACAAGGATCATGGTAGAGGAGAAGGTGCTACACAAGGATGAATATACAGGAGAACGTGCTACACAAGGATCATGGTAGAGGGGAAGGTGCTACACAAGGATCAATGTACAGGAGAAGGTGCTACACAAGGATCATGGTAGAGGGGAAGTTGCTACACAAGGATCATGGTAGAGGGGAAGGTGCTACACAAGGATCATGGTAGAGGAGAAGGTGGTACACAAGGATCATGGTAGAGGAGAAGGTGCTACACAAGGATGAATGTACAGGAGAATGTGCTACACAAGGATCATGGTAGAGGGGAAGGTGCTACACAAGGATCATGGCAGAGGAGAAGGTGCTACATAAGGATCAATGTCCAGGAGGAGGTGCTACTCAAGGATCATGGTAGAGGGGAAGGTGCTACACAAGGATCATGGTAGAGGAGAAGGTGCTACACAAGTATCATGGCAGAGGAGAAGGTGCTACACAAGGATCATGGTAGAGGGGAAGGTGCTACACAAGGATCATGGTAGAAGGGAAGGTGCTACACAAGGATCATGGTAGAGGAAAAGGTGCTACACAAGGATCAATGAACAGGAGAAGGTGCTACACAAGGATCATGGTAGAGGGGAAGGTGCTACACAAGGATCATGGTAGAGGAGAAGGTGCTACATAAGGATCATGGTACAGGAGAAGGTGCTACACAAGGATCATGGTAGAGGAGAAGGTGCTACACAAGGATCATGGTAGAGGAAAAGGTTCTACACAATGATCAATGTACAGGAGAAGGTGCTACATAAAGATCATGGTAGAGGGGAAGGTGCTACACAAGGATCATGGTAGAGGAAAAGGTGCTACACAAGGATCAATGTACAGGAGAAGGTGCTACATAAGGATCATGGAAGAGGAGAAGGTACTACACAAGGATCAATGTACAGGAGAAGGTGCTACACAAGGATCATGGTAGAGGAGAAGGTGCTACACAAGGATCATGGTAGAGTAAAAGGTTCTACTCAAGGATCAATGTACAGGAGAAGGTGCTACACAAGGATCATGGTAGAAGGGAAGGTGCTACACAAGGATCATGGTAGAGGAGAAGGTGCTACACAAGGATGAATGTACAGGAGAAAGTGCTACACAAGTATCATGGTAGAGGGGAAGGTGCTACACATTGATCATGGTAGAAGGGAAGGTGCTACACAAGGATCATGGAAGAGGAAAAGGTGCTACACAAGGATCAATGTACCGGAGAAGTTGCTACACAAGGATCATGGTAGAGGGGAAGGTGCTACATAAGGATCAATGTACAGGAGAAGGTGCTACACAAGGATCAATGTACAGGAGAAGGTGCTACACAAGGATCATGGTAGAGGGGAAGGTGCTACACAAGGATCATTGTAGAGGAGAAGGAGCTACATAAGGATCAATGTACAGGAGAAGGTAAACACACAAAGATCATGGTAGAGGGGAAGGTGCAACACAAGGATCATGGTAGAGGAGAAGGTGCTACATAAGGATCAATGTACAGGAGAAGGTGCTACATAATGATCAATGTACGAGAGAAGGTGGTACACAAGGATCATGGTACAGGAGAAGGTGGTACACAAGGATCAATGTACAGGAGAAGGTGCTACACAAGGATCATGGTAGAGGGGAAAGTGCTACATAAGGATCATGGTAGAGGAAAAGGTGCTACACAAGGATAAATGTACAGGAGAAGGTGCTACACAAGGATCATGGTACAGGAGAAGGTGCTACATAAGGATCAATGTACAGGAGAAGGTGCTACATAAGGATCATGGTAGAGGAGAAGGTACTACACAAGGATCAATGTACAGGAGAAGGTGCTACACGAGGATCATGGTAGAGGAGAAGGTGCTACACAAGGATCATGGTAGAGTAAAAGGTTCTACTCAAGGATCAATGTACAGGAGAAGGTGCTACACAAGGATCATGGTAGAAGGGAAGGTGCTACACAAGGATCATGGTAGAGGAGAAGGTGCTACACAAGGATGAATGTACAGGAGAAAGTGATACACAAGGATCATGGTAGAGGGGAAAGTGCTACACAAGGATCATGGTAGAAGGGAAGGTGCTACACAAGGATCATGGAAGAGGAAAAGGTGCTACACAAGGATCAATGTACCGGAGAAGTTGCTACACAAGGATCATGGTAGAGGGGAAGGTGCTACATAAGGATCAATGTACAGGAGAAGGTGCTACACAAGGATCAATGTACAGGAGAAGGTGCTACACAAGGATCATGGTAGAGGGGAAGGTGCTACACAAGGATCATGGTAGAGGAGAAGGAGCTACATAAGGATCAATGTACTGGAGAAGGTAAACACACAAAGATCATGGTAGAGGGGAAGGTGCAACACAAGGATCATGGTAGAGGAGAAGGTGCTACATAATGATCAATGTACAGGAGAAGGTGCTACATAATGATCAATGTACAGGAGAAGGTGGTACACAAGGATCATGGTACAGGAGAAGGTGCTACACAAGGATCAATGTACAGGAGAAGGTGCTACACAAGGATCATGGTAGAGGGGAAGGTGCTACACAAGGATCATTGTAGAGGAGAAGGTGCTACATAAGGATCAATGTACAGGAGAAGGTGCTACACAAGGATCATGGTAGAGGGGAAGGTGCTACACAAGGATCATGGTAGAGGAGAAGGTGCTAAATAAGGATCAATGTACAGGAGAAGGTGCTACATAATGATCAATGTACAGGAGAAGGTGGTACACAAGGATCATGGCAGAGGAGAAGGTGCTACATAAGGATCAATGTACAGGAGAAGGTGCTACTCAAGGATCATGGTAGAGGGGAAGGTGCTACACAAGGATCATGGCAGAGGAGAAGGTGCTACATAAGGATCAATGTACAGGAGAAGGTGCCACTCAAGGATCATGGTAGAGGGGAAGGTGCTACACAAGGATCATGGTAGAGGAGAAGGTGCTATATAAGGATCAATGTACAGGAGAAGGTGCTACATAATGATCAATGTAGAGGAGAAGGTGCTACATAATGATCAATGTAGAGGAGAAGGTGGTACACAAGGATCATGGTACAGGAGAAGGTGGTACACAAGGATCATGGTAGAGGAGAAGGTGCTACACAAGGATCATGGTAGAGGAGAAGGTGCTACACAAGGATCATGGTAGTGGAGAAGGTGCTACACAAGGATTAATGTACAGGAGAAGGTGCTACATAATGATCAATGTACAGGAGAAAGTGCTACACAAGGATCATGGTACAGAAGAAGGTGGTACACAAGGATCATGGTAGAGGAAAAGGTGCTACACAAGGATCATGGTAGAGGAGAAGGTGCTACACAAAGATTAATGTACAGGGGAAGGTGCTACACAAGGATCATGGTAGAGGGGAAGGTGCTACACGAGGATCATGGTAGAGGAAAAGGTACTACACAAGGATAAATGTACAGGAGAAGGTGCTACATAAGGATCATGGTAGAGGAGAAGGTGCTACATAAGGATCATGGTACAGGAGAAGGTGCTACACAAGGATCATGGTAGAGGAGAAGGTGATACACAAGGATCATGGTAGAGGAAAAGGTTCTACACAAGGATCAATGTACAGGAGAAGGTGCTGCACAAGGATCATGGTAGAGGGGAAGGTTCTACACAAGGATCATGGTAGAGGAAAAGGTGCTACACAAGGATAAATGTACAGGAGAAGGTGCTACACAAGGATCATGGTATAAGGGAAGTTGCTATATAAGGATCAATGTACATGAGAAGGTGCTACATAAGGATCATGGTAGAGGAGAAGGTGCTACATGAGGATAATGGTACAGGAGAAGGTGCTACATAAGGATAATGGTACAGGAGAAGGTGCTACACAAGGATCATGGAAGAGGAGAAGGTGCTACACAGGGATCATGGTAGAGGAAAAGGTTCTACACAAGGATCAATGTACAGGAGAAGGTGCTACACAAGGATCATGGTAGAGGGGAAGGTGTTACACAAGGATCATGGTAGAGGAAAAGGTGCTACACAAGGATAAATGTACAGTAGAAAGTGCTACACAAGGATCATGGTAGAGGGGAAGGTGCTACACAAGGATCATGGTAGAGGGGAAGGTACTACACAAGGATCAATGTACAGGAGAAAGTGCTACACAAGGATCATGGTAGAGGAGAAGGTGCTACACAAGGATCATGGTAGAGGAAAAGGTTCTACTCAAGGATCAATGTACAGGAGAAGGTGCTACACAAGGATCATGGTAGAGGGGAAGGTGCTACAAAAGGATCATGGTAGAGGAAAAGGTGCTACACAAGGATAAATGTACAAGAGAAGGTACTACACAAGGATCATGGTAGAGGGGAAGGTGCTACACAAGGATCAATGTACAGGAGAAGGTGCTACACAAGGATCATGGTAGAGGGGAAGGTGCTACACAAGGATCATGGTAGAGGAGAAGGTGCTACACAACGATGAATATACAGGAGAAGGTGCTACACAAGGATCATGGTAGAGAGGAAGGTGCTACAAAAGGATCAATGTACAGGAGAAGGTGCTACACAAGGATCATGGTAGAGGGGAAGGTGCTACACAAGGATCAATGTACAGGAGAAGGTGCTACACAAGGATCATGGTAGAGGGGAAGGTGCTACACAAGGATCATGGTAGAGGGGAAGGTACTACACAAGGATCAATGTACAGGAGAAGGTGCTACACAAGGATCATGGTAGAGGAGAAGGTGCTACACAAGGATCATGGTAGAGGAAAAGGTTCTACTCAAGGATCAATGTACAGGAGAAGGTGCTACACAAGGATCATGGTAGAGGGGAAGGTGCTACAAAAGGATCATGGTAGAGGAAAAGGTGCTACACAAGGATAAATGTACAAGAGAAGGTACTACACAAGGATCATGGTAGAGGGGAAGGTGCTACACAAGGATCAATGTACAGGAGAAGGTGCTACACAAGGATCATGGTAGAGGGGAAGGTGCTACACAAGGATCATGGTAGAGGAGAAGGTGCTACACAACGATGAATATACAGGAGAAGGTGCTACACAAGGATCATGGTAGAGGGGAAGGTGCTACAAAAGGATCAATGTACAGGAGAAGGTGCTACACAAGGATCATGGTAGAGGGGAAGTTGCTACACAAGGATCATGGTAGAGAGGAAGGTGCTACACAAGGATCATGGTAGAGGAGTAGGTGGTACACAAGGATCGTGGTAGAGGAGAAGGTGCTACACAAGGATGAATGTACAGGAGAATGTGCTACACAAGGATCATGGTAGAGGGGAAGGCGCTACACAAGGATCATGGAAGAGGAGAAGGTGCTACATAAGGATCAATGTACAGGAGGAGGTGCTACTTAAGGATCATGGCAGAGGGGAAGGTGCTACACAAGGATCATGGTAGAGGAAAAGGTGCTACACAAGGATAAATGTACAGGAGAAGGTGCTACACAAGGATCATGGTAGAGGGGAAGGTGCTACACAAGGATCAATGTACAGGAGAAGGTGCTACACAAGGATCATGGTAGAGGGGAAGGTGCTACACAAGGATCATGGTAGAGGAGAAGGTGCTACACAAGGATGAATATACAGGAGAACGTGCTACACAAGGATCATGGTAGAGGGGAAGGTGCTACACAAGGATCAATGTACAGGAGAAGGTGCTACACAAGGATCATGGTAGAGGGGAAGTTGCTACACAAGGATCATGGTAGAGGGGAAGGTGCTACACAAGGATCATGGTAGAGGAGAAGGTGGTACACAAGGATGATGGTAGAGGAGAAGGTGCTACACAAGGATGAATGTACAGGAGAATGTGCTACACAAGGATCATGGTAGAGGGGAAGGTGCTACACAAGGATCATGGCAGAGGAGAAGGTGCTACATAAGGATCAATGTCCAGGAGGAGGTGCTACTCAAGGATCATGGTAGAGGGGAAGGTGCTACACAAGGATCATATAAGAGGAGAAGGTGCTACACAAGTATCATGGCAGAGGAGAAGGTGCTACATAAGGATCAATGTACAGGAGAAGGTGCTACTCAAGGATCATGGTAGAGGGGAGGGTGCTACACAAGGATCATGGTAGAGGAGAAGGTGCTACATAAGGATCAATGTACAGGAGAAGGTGCTACATAATGATCAATGTACAGGAGAAGGTGGTACACAAGGATCATGGTACAGGAGAAGGTGGTACACAAGGATCATGGTAGAGGAGAAGCTGCTACACAAGGATCGTGGTAGAGGAGAAGGTGCTACACAAGGATCATGGTAGAGGAGAAGGTGCTACACAAGGATCATGGTAGAGGAGAAGGTGCTACAGAAGGATCATGGTAGAGGAGAAGGTGCTACACAAGGATTAATGTACAGGAGAAGGTGCTACATAAGGATCAATGTACAGGAGAAGGTGCTACATAATGATCAATGTACAGGAGAAGGTGGTACACAAGGATCATGGTACAGGAGAAGGTGGTACACAAGGATCATGGTAGAGGAGAAGCTGCTACACAAGGATCGTGGTAGAGGAGAAGGTGCTACACAAGGATCATGGTAGAGGAGAAGGTGCTACACAAGGATCATGGTAGAGGTGAAGGTGCTACAGAAGGATCATGGTAGAGGAGAAGGTGCTACACAAGGATTAATGTACAGGAGAAGGTGCTACATAATGATCAATGTACAGGAGAAGGTGCTACACAAGGATCATGGTACAGGAGAAGGTGGTACACAAAGATTAATGTACAGGGGAAGGTGCTACACAAGGATCATGGTAGAGGGGAAGGTGCTACACAAGGATCATGGTAGAGGAAAAGGTGCTACACAAGGATAAATGTACAGGAGAAGGTGCTACACAAGGATCATGGTAGAGGGGAAGGTGCTACACAAGGATCATGGTAGAGGAAAAGGTGCTACACAAGGATAAATGTACAGGAAAAGGTGCTACACAAGGATCAATGTACAGGAGAAGGTGCTACACAAGGATCATGGTAGAGGAGAAGGTGCTACACAAGGATTAATGTACAGGAGAAGGTGCTACATAATGATCAATGTACAGGAGAAGGTGCTACACAAGGATCATGGTACAGGAGAAGGTGGTACACAAAGATTAATGTACAGGGGAAGGTGCTACACAAGGATCATGGTAGAGGGGAAGGTGCTACACAAGGATCATGGTAGAGGAGAAGGTGCTACACAAAGATTAATGTACAGGGGAAGGTGCTACACAAGGATCATGGTAGAGGGGAAGGTGCTACACAAGGATCATGGTAGAGGAAAAGGTGCTACACAAGGATAAATGTACAGGAGAAGGTGCTACACAAGGATCATGGTAGAAGGGAAGGTGCTATATAAGGATCAATGTACAGGAGAAGGTGCTACATAAGGATCATGGTAGAGGAGAAGGTGCTAAGGATCATGGTACAGGAGAAGGTGCTACACAAGGATCATGGTAGAGGAGAAGGTGATACACAAGGATCATGGTAGAGGAAAAGGTTCGACACAAGGATCAATGTACAGGAGAAGGTGCTACACAAGGATCATGGTAGAGGGGAAGGTTCTACACAAGGATCATGGTAGAGGAAAAGGTGCTACACAAGGATAAATGTACAGGAGAAGGTGCTACACAAGGATCATGGTATAAGGGAAGTTGCTATATAAGGATCAATGTACATGAGAAGGTGCTACATAAGGATCATGGTAGAGGAGTAGGTGCTACATAAGGATAATGGTACAGGAGAAGGTGCTACATAAGGATAATGGTACAGGAGAAGGTGCTACACAAGGATCATGGTAGAGGAGAAGGTGCTACACAAGGATCATGGTAGAGGAAAAGGTTCTACACAAGGATCAATGTACAGGAGAAGGTGCTACACAAGGATCATGGTAGAGGGGAAGGTGTTACACAAGGATCATGGTAGAGGAAAAGCTGCTACACAAGGATCATGGTAGAGGAGAAGGTGCTACACAAGGATCATGGTAGAGGAGAAGGTGCTACACAAGGATCATGGTAGAGGAGAAGGTGCTACACAAGGATTAATGTACAGGAGAAGGTGCTACATAATGATCAATGTACAGGAGAAGGTGCTACACAAGGATCATGGTACAGGAGAAGGTGGTACACAAGGATCATGGTAGAGGAGAAGGTGCTACACAAGGATCATGGTAGAAGAGAAGGTGCTACACAAGGATCATGGTAGAGGAGAAGGTGCTACACAAAGATTAATGTACAGGGGAAGGTGCTACACAAGGATCATGGTAGAGGGGAAGGTGCTACACAAGGATCATGGTAGAGGAAAAGGTGCTACACAAGGATAAATGTACAGGAGAAGGTGCTACACAAGGATCATGGTAGAAGGGAAGGTGCTATATAAGGATCAATGTACAGGAGAAGGTGCTACATAAGGATCATGGTAGAGGAGAAGGTGCTACATAAGGATCATGGTACAGGAGAAGGTGCTACACAAGGATCATGGTAGAGGAGAAGGTGATACACAAGGATCATGGTAGAGGAAAAGGTTCTACACAAGGATCAATGTACAGGAGAAGGTGCTACACAAGGATCATGGTAGAGGGGAAGGTTCTACACAAGGATCATGGTAGAGGAAAAGGTGCTACACAAGGATAAATGTACAGGAGAAGGTGCTACACAAGGATCATGGTATAAGGGAAGTTGCTATATAAGGATCAATGTACATGAGAAGGTGCTACATAAGGATCATGGTAGAGGAGAAGGTGCTACATAAGGATAATGGTACAGGAGAAGGTGCTACATAAGGATAATGGTACAGGAGAAGGTGCTACACAAGGATCATGGTAGAGGAGAAGGTGCTACATAAGGATCATGGTAGAGGAAAAGGTTCTACACAAGGATCAATGTACAGGAGAAGGTGCTACACAAGGATCATGGTAGAGGGGAAGGTGTTACACAAGGATCATGGTAGAGGAAAAGGTGCTACACAAGGATAAATGTATAGTAGAAGGTGCTACACAAGGATCATGGTAGAGGGGAAGGTGCTACACAAGGATCAATGTACAGGAGAAGGTGCTACACAAGGATCAATGTACATGAGAAGGTGCTACACAAGGATCATGGTAGAGGGGAAGGTGCTACATAAGGATCATGGTAGAGGAGAAGGTGGCACACAAGGATTAATGTACTGGAGAAGGTGCTACACAAGGATCATGGTAGAGGGGAAACTGCTACATAAGGATCAATGTACAGGAGAAGGTGCTACACAAGGATCAATGTACAGGAGAAGGTGCTACACAAGGATCATGGTAGAAGGGAAGGTGCTACATAAGGATCATGGTAGAGGAGAAGGTGCTACACAAGGATCATGGTAGAGGGGAAGGTACTACATAAGGATCAATGTACAGGAGAAGGTGCTACACAAGGATCAATGTACAGAAGAAGGTGCTACACAAGGATCATGGTAGAGGGGAAGGTGCAACACAAGGATCATGGTAGAGGAGAAGGTGCTACATAAGGATCAATGTACAGGAGAAGGTGCTACACAAGGATCATGGTAGAGGGGAAGGTGCTACACAAGGATCATGGTAGAGGAGAAGGTGCTACATAAGGATCAATGTACAGGAGAAGGTGCTACATAATGATCAATGTACAGGAGAAGGTGGTACACAAGGATCATGGTACAGGAGAAGGTGGTACACAATGATCATGGTAGAGGAAAAGGTGCTACACAAAGATCATGGTAGAGGAGAAGGTGCTACACAAGGATCATGGTAGAGGAGAAGGTGCTACACAAGGATCAATGTACAGGAGAAGATGCTATTACGACACCCCCAAGAACGAGACCACGCTCCATGTTGAGGGTCAAAAAGTGAACTCTCTTTTATTGAAACAACATACATTTTAAAACCCTTCACATACACAATAGGGGCAGTGACTACCTTTGGTCAACCCCTAATTACCTCTGTCCAATCAGACAGAGTTAAGGCGCCTCTCTGTCTGTTAGGACCTTATTGTTCCTGGCTGCTATCACTTAAGTGTGTGTACTTAAGTGATTAGCCTTTGTGTCCAGCTGGGTGCCCTTCTCATATTCCAATATGTATGTTGCAATGTGTACAACAGGACTACCACATAATATTATATACATCCATATATATTATTCCATGGATGGAGGCAAAACAGACAAATCAGCAATATCAGTCCATATAGATGGATCTGTCACACGGCTCCCTCCATGTGGGACACTCCGGCAGACCCGGCTTGACCCTTTGGCGGGTCAACTTGGGGATGACCGGACTAGGAGGTGGTAGGGATGTCCATTTACTCCACCGCAGCAGTCTACCATTGTCGGATGCACGTTGAACAGTATGTGCGATTGCAGTTGGATAAGATCCCGAACCTTCTCTCGGATGGTGATGGAGGTTCTTGAGAGTAGTAAACAGCCCCACCACCACAGGGTTTCACATGGTCATACCTGCAACGGGTGCCATAAGCACACTGTCCTTTCTGATAAAACCGACAGATTGTTGATGGTTTACTTGTCGCCAAGTCATGTGAGAACATACATCTACTTCCTTCTCTGCAAACTCCATGCATAAAATACCTGCAGGTTACGTGCTTGGTGCTCATCCTGCGGTCTCGCGCTCGGTCGGCCCTTCGTGTTCTTGTTGGTATGGTCGCTCCCGCTGTATCCGCCTCTTTGGCTCCTCCCCCTCCCATCCACGAGCTACACCCTCCTCTGTCCGGTTCCCTCCCGTACCTCTCTGGGGTATCCCGGTGGGCAGCTTGGACGGGGTCTGCCACGTGCAGGACGCCCCAACATTCCTCCTCCTCTACGCAGTGGGCAGCGGGCGGAGGGTTGCGCTGGTTTCCGCTGGTGGGTCTCCTCCAAGACTGGGCCTGGTTAGCGGTATTCAGCGGGCACTCTGGTCGTTTGTGCCCCAGCTGCTTGCACCTAAAACACCGGATGGGCGTTGAGTAGTCCCGTGAATTAGGCCGGGGCGGCTGAGGGTAGTTATTAGCTGGAGGGGGTGCTGCTGGTCGGTACTCCATTCTGGCAGAAGTCTTAACAATAGCACGGTCCAGTTTACGGGCATCCGTGTACTCATCTGCCAGGCGGGCTGCTTCATGCAGGGTGGAGGGTTTACGGTCCCTTACCCACTCTCTGACGCCTGGGGATAATTTCTCAAAACAATGTTCCAGCAGGAACATCTGCAGCACCTCTTCCCCGGATACGGCTTGACACCCCGCCATCCAGTGAGCGGCTGTGCGGTGTACTTTACATGCCCATTCGACGTAGGAATCCCCAGTTAGTTTTGCAGTGTCTCTGAACCGCCTCCGGTATGCCTCCGGTGTAACGGCATACCGGGAGAGCAAAGCTTCCTTTACAGCCACATAATCCCCGATCTCCTCATCAGGAATGGCACGAAAAGCGTCACTGGCCCGGCCGGATAGCTTTCCAGACAATATAGTAACCCAGTCTTCTACGGGTACCTTGTGTAGCGCACATTGCCGCTCAAAATCAGCAAGGTACCCATCAATCTCCCCTTCTGTTTCAATGAAGGATTTAAAAGCTGCAAACGGTACCTTCCTTTTCTCCACCGGGGCTGCTGCAGCGAAGCTTTGGCGTTGCAGGTTGGCATCTACAGCGTCCATGACACGGCTGATGATCTCTGGAGACGGGTTGGGACCATAATGAGCCAGTCTGATTCTCACCGCCCGGTCAAAGCTTGCCTCTTCGGGGGTTCTGTCAGCTGTGCAGGGCCCATTGGTTCCTTCATCCATTTTGTTTAGCAGTACAATAATCTCCCTTTTTTGAGATTACTGGCTTGTCTGCCTCTTTCTTCCAGTAGGTCTTTAAGGGTAGCTCTTTTCAGCCCTTGGTATTGTCTTTCCATTAATCTTGGATGTAGTTGTCTCTCTGGGCGATGAGGTTCATTCCGTCACTTGCCACCAGTTATTACGACACCCCCAAGAACGAGACCACGCTCCATGTTGAGGGTCAAAAAGTGAACTCTCTTTTATTGAAACAACATACATTTTAAAACCCTTCACATACACAATAGGGGCAGTGACTACCTTTGGTCAACCCCTAATTACCTCTGTCCAATCAGACAGAGTTAAGGCGCCTCTCTGTCTGTTAGGACCTTATTGTTCCTGGCTGCTATCACTTAAGTGTGTGTACTTAAGTGATTAGCCTTTGTGTCCAGCTGGGTGCCCTTCTCATATTCCAATATGTATGTTGCAATGTGTACAACAGGACTACCACATAATATTATATACATCCATATATATTATTCCATGGATGGAGGCAAAACAGACAAATCAGCAATATCATTCCATATAGATGGATCTGTCACAGATGCTACATAAGGATCATAGTACAGGAGAAGGTGCTACATAAGGATCAATGTACAGGAGAAGGTGCTACACAAGGATCATGGTAGAGGAGAAGGTGCTACACAAGGATCATGGTAGAGGAGAAGGTGCTACACAAGGATCATGGAAGAGGAAAAGGTGCTAAACAAGGATCAATGTACAGGAGAAGGTGCTACACAAGGATCATGGTAGAGGGGAAGGTGCTACATAAGAATCAATGTACAGGAGAAGGTACTACACAAGGATCCTGGTAGAGGAAAAGGTGCTACACAAGGATAAATGTACAGGAGAAGGTGCTACACAAGGATCATGGTAGAAGGGAAGGTGCTATATAAGGATCAATGTACAGGAGAAGGTGCTACACGAGGATCAATGTACAGGAGAAGGTGCTACACAAGGATCATGGTAGAGGGGAAGGTGCTACACAAGGATCATGGTAGAGGAGAAGGTGCTACATAAGGATCAATGTACAGGAGAAGGTAAACACACAAAGATCATGGTAGAGGGGAAGGTGCAACACAAGGATCATGGTAGAGGAGAAGGTGCTACATAAGGATCAATGTACAGGAGAAGGTGCTACATAATGATCAATGTACAGGAGAAGATGGTACACAAGGATCATGGTACAGGAGAAGGTGGTACACAAGGATCAATGTACAGGAGAAGGTGCTACACAAGGATCATGGTAGAGGGGAAGGTGCTACACAAGGATCATGGTAGAGGGGAAGGTGCTACACAAGGATCATGGTAGAGGAGAAGGTGCTACACAAGGATGAATATACAGGAGAAGGTGCTACACAAGGATCATGGTAGAGGGGAAGGTGCTACACAAGGATCAATGTACAGGAGAAGGTGCTACACAAGGATCATGGTAGAGGGGAAGTTGCTACACAAGGATCATGGTAGAGGGGAAGGTGCTACACAAGGATCATGGTAGAGGAGAAGGTGGTACACAAGGATCATGGTAGAGGAGAAGGTGCTACACAAGGATCATGGTAGAGGAGAAGGTGCTACACAAGGATGAATGTACAGGAGAATGTGCTACACAAGGATCATGGTAGAGGAGAAGGTGCTACACAAGTATCATGGCAGAGGAGAAGGTGCTACATAAGGATCAATGTACAGGAGAAGGTGCTACTCAAGGATCATGGTACAGGAGAAGGTGGTACACAAGGATCATGGTACAGGAGAAGGTGGTACATAAGGATCAATGTACAGGAGAAGGTGCTACATAATGATCAATGTACAGGAGAAGGTGGTACACAAGGATCATGGTACAGGAGAAGGTGGTACACAAGGATCATGGTACAGGAGAAGGTGGTACACAAGGATCATGGTAGAGGAGAAGCTGCTACACAAGGATCATGGTAGAGGAGAAGGTGCTACACAAGGATCATGGTAGAGGAGAAGGTGCTACACAAGGATCATGGTAGAGGGGAAACTGCTACATAAGGATCAATGTACAGGAGAAGGTGCTACACAAGGATCAATGTACAGGAGAAGGTGCTACACAAGGATCATGGTAGAAGGGAAGGTGCTACATAAGGATCATCGTAGAGGAGAAGGTGCTACACAAGGATCATGGTAGAGGGGAAGGTACTACATAAGGATCAATGTACAGGAGAAGGTGCTACACAAGGATCAATGTACAGAAGAAGGTGCTACACAAGGATCATGGTAGAGGGGAAGGTGCAACACAAGGATCATGGTAGAGGAGAAGGTGCTACATAAGGATCAATGTACAGGAAAAGGTGCTACACAAGGATCATGGTAGAGGGGAAGGTGCTACACAAGGATCATGGTAGAGGAGAAGGTGCTACATAAGGATCAATGTACAGGAGAAGGTGCTACATAATGATCAATGTACAGGAGAAGGTGGTACACAATGATCATGGTACAGGAGAAGGTGGTACACAATGATCATGGTAGAGGAAAAGGTGCTACACAAGGATCATGGTAGAGGAGAAGGTGCTACACAAGGATCATGGTAGAGGAGAAGGTGCTACACAAGGATCAATGTACAGGAGAAGATGCTACATAAGGATCATGGTACAGGAGAAGGTGCTACATAAGGATCAATGTACAGGAGAAGGTGCTACACAAGGATCATGGTAGAGGAGAAGGTGCTACACAAGGATCATGGAAGAGGAAAAGGTGCTAAACAAGGATCAATGTACAGGAGAAGGTGCTACACAAGGATCATGGTAGAGGGGAAGGTGCTACATAAGAATCAATGTACAGGAGAAGGTACTACACAAGGATCCTGGTAGAGGAAAAGGTGCTACACAAGGATAAATGTACAGGAGAAGGTGCTACACAAGGATCATGGTAGAAGGGAAGGTGCTATATAAGGATCAATGTACAGGAGAAGGTGCTACACGAGGATCAATGTACAGGAGAAGGTGCTACACAAGGATCATGGTAGAGGGGAAGGTGCTACACAAGGATCATTGTAGAGGAGAAGGTGCTACATAAGGATCAATGTACAGGAGAAGGTAAACACACAAAGATCATGGTAGAGGGGAAGGTGCAACACAAGGATCATGGTAGAGGAGAAGGTGCTACATAAGGATCAATGTACAGGAGAAGGTAAACACACAAAGATCATGGTAGAGGGGAAGGTGCAACACAAGGATCATGGTAGAGGAGAAGGTGCTACATAAGGATCAATGTACAGGAGAAGGTGCTACATAATGATCAATGTACAGGAGAAGATGGTACACAAGGATCATGGTACAGGAGAAGGTGGTACACAAGGATCAATGTACAGGAGAAGGTGCTACACAAGGATCATGGTAGAGGGGAAGGTGCTACACAAGGATCATGGTAGAGGGGAAGGTGCTACACAAGGATCATGGTAGAGGAGAAGGTGCTACACAAGGATCATGGTAGAGGAGAAGGTGCTACACAAGGATTAATGTACAGGAGAAGGTGCTACACAAGGATCATGGTAGAGGGGAAGGTGCTACACAAGGATCAATGTACAGGAGAAGGTGCTACACAAGGATCATGGTAGAGGGGAAGGTGCTACACAAGGATCATGGTAGAGGGGAAGGTGCTACACAAGGATCATGGTAGAAGGGAAGGTGCTACACAAGGATCATGGTAGAGGAAAAGGTGCTACACAAGGATCAATGTACAGGAGAAGGTGCTACACAAGGATCATGGTAGAGGGGAAGGTGCTACATAAGGATCAATGTACAGGAGAAGGTGCTACACAAGGATCAATGTACAGGAGAAGGTTTTACACAAGGATCATGGTAGAGGGGAAGGTGCTACACAAGGATCATGGTAGAGGAGAAGGTGCTACATAAGGATCAATGTACAGGAGAAGGTAAAAACACAAAGATCATGGTAGAGGGGAAGGTGCAACACAAGGATCATGGTAGAGGAGAAGGTGCTACATAAGAATTAATGTACAGGAGAAGGTTCTACATAATGATCAATGTACAGGAGAAGGTGGTACACAAGGATCAATGTACAGGAGAAGGTGCTACACAAGGATCATGGTAGAGGGGAAGGTGCTACACAAGGATCATGGTAGAGGAGAAGGTGCTACATAAGGATCATGGTACAAGAGAAGGTGGTACATAAGGATCAATGTACAGGAGAAGGTGCTACATAATGATCAATGTACAGGAGAAGGTGGTACACAAGGATCATGGTACAGGAGAAGGTGGTACACAAGGATCATGGTAGAGGAGAAGGTGCTACATAAGGATCAATGTACAGGAGAAGGTAAACACACAAAGATCATGGTAGAGGGGAAGGTGCAACACAAGGATCATGGTAGAGGAGAAGGTGCTACATAAGGATCAATGTACAGGAGAAGGTAAACACACAAAGATCATGGTAGAGGGGAAGGTGCAACACAAGGATCATGGTAGAGGAGAAGGTGCTACATAAGGATCAATGTACAGGAGAAGGTGCTACATAATGATCAATGTACAGGAGAAGATGGTACACAAGGATCATGGTACAGGAGAAGGTGGTACACAAGGATCAATGTACAGGAGAAGGTGCTACACAAGGATCATGGTAGAGGGAAAGGTGCTACACAAGGATCTTGGTAGAGGGGAAGGTGCTACACAAGGATCATGGTAGAGGAGAAGGTGCTACACAAGGATCATGGTAGAGGAGAAGGTGCTACACAAGGATTAATGTACAGGAGAAGGTGCTACACAAGGATCATGGTAGAGGGAAAGGTGATACACAAGGATCAATGTACAGGAGAAGGTGCTACACAAGGATCATGGTAGAGGGGAAGGTGCTACACAAGGATCATGGTAGAGGGGAAGGTGCTACACAAGGATCATGGTAGAGGGGAAGGTGCTACACAAGGATCATGGTAGAGGAAAAGGTGCTACACAAGGATCAATGTACAGGAGAAGGTGCTACACAAGGATCATGGTAGAGGGGAAGGTGCTACATAAGGATCAATGTACAGGAGAAGGTGCTACACAAGGATCAATGTACAGGAGAAGGTTTTACACAAGGATCATGGTAGAGGGGAAGGTGCTACACAAGGATCATGGTAGAGGAGAAGGTGCTACATAAGGATCAATGTACAGGAGAAGGTAAACACACAAAGATCATGGTAGAGGGGAAGGTGCAACACAAGGATCATGGTAGAGGAGAAGGTACTACATAAGAATTAATGTACAGGAGAAGGTTCTACATAATGATCAATGTACAGGAGAAGGTGGTACACAAGGATCAATGTACAGGAGAAGGTGCTACACAAGGATCATGGTAGAGGGGAAGGTGCTACATAAGGATCATGGTAGAGGAGAAGGTGCTACATAAGGATCAATGTACAGGAGAAGGTGCTACATAATGATCAATGTACAGGAGAAGGTGCTACACAAGGATCATGGCAGAGGAGAAGGTGCTACATAAGGATCAATGTACAGGAGAAGGTGCTACTCAAGGATCATGGTAGAGGGGAAGGTGCTACACAAGGATCATGGTAGAGGAGAAGGTGCTACACAAGGATCATGGTAGAGGGGAAGGTGCTACACAAGGATCATGGTAGAGGGGAAGGTGCTACACAAGGATCATGGTAGAGGAAAAGGTGCTACACAAGGATCAATGTACAGGAGATGGTGCTACACAAGGATCATGGTAGAGGGGAAGGTGCTACATAAGGATCAATGTACAGGAGAAGGTGCTACACAAGGATCAATGTACAGGAGAAGGTTTTACACAAGGATCATGGTAGAGGGGAAGGTGCTACACAAGGATCATGGTAGAGGAGAAGGTGCTACATAAGGATCAATGTACAGGAGAAGGTAAACACACAAAGATCATGGTAGAGGGGAAGGTGCAACACAAGGATCATGGTAGAGGAGAAGGTACTACATAAGAATTAATGTACAGGAGAAGGTTCTACATAATGATCAATGTACAGGAGAAGGTGGTACACAAGGATCAATGTACAGGAGAAGGTGCTACACAAGGATCATGGTAGAGGGGAAGGTGCTACATAAGGATCATGGTAGAGGAGAAGGTGCTACATAAGGATCAATGTACAGGAGAAGGTGCTATACAAGGATCATGGTAGAGGGGAAGGTGCTACACAAGGATCATGGTAGAGGAGAAGGTGCTACATAAGGATCAATGTACAGGAGAAGGTGCTACATAATGATCAATGTACAGGAGAAGGTGCTACACAAGGATCATGGTAGAGGAGAAGGTGCTACATAAGGATCAATGTACAGGAGAAGGTGCTACTCAAGGATCATGGTAGAGGGGAAGGTGCTACACAAGGATCATGGTAGAGGAGAAGGTGCTACATAAGGATCAATGTACAGGAGAAAGTGCTACATAATGATCAATGTACAGGAGAAGGTGGTAAACAAGGATCATGGTACAGGAGAAGGGGGTACACAAGGATCATGGTAGAGGAGAAGGTGCTACACAAGGATCATGGTAGAGGAGAAGGTGTTACACAAGGATTAATGTACAGGAGAAGGTGCTACATAATGATCAATGTACAGGAGAAGGTGCTACACAATGATCATGGTACAGGAGAAGATGGTACACAAGGATCATGGTAGAGGAGAAGGTGCTACACAAGGATCATGGTAGAGGAGAAGGTGCTACACAAGGATCATGGTAGAGGAGAAGGTGTTACACAAGGATCATGGTAGAGGAGAAGGTGCTACACAAGGATTAATGTACAGGAGAAGGTGCTACACAAGGATCATGGTAGAGGGGAAGGTACTACACAAGGATCATGGTAGAGGAAAAGGTGCTACACAAGGATAAATGTACAGGAGAAGGTGCTACACAAGGATCATGGTAGAAGGGAAGGTGCTATATAAGGATCAATGTACAGGAGAAGGTGCTACATAAGGATCATGGTAGAGGAGAAGGTGCTACATAAGGATCATGGTACAGGAGAAGGTGCTACACAAGGATCATGGTAGAGGAGAAGGTGCTACACAAGGATCATGGTAGAGGAAAAGGTTCTACACAAGGATCATGGTAGAGGAAAAGGTTCTACTCAAGGATCAATGTACAGGAGAAGGTGCTACACAAGGATCATGGTAGAGGGGAATGTGCTACACAAGGATCATGGTAGAGGAAAAGGTGCTACACAAGGATAAATGTACAGGAGAAGGTGCTACACAAGGATCATCGAAGAGGGGAAGGTGCTACACAAGGATCAATGTACAGGAGAAGGTGCTACCCAAGGATCATGGTAGAGGGGAAGGTGCTACACAAGGATCAATGTACAGGAGAAGGTGCTACACAAGGATCATAGTAGAGGGGAAGGTGCTACACAAGGATCATGGTAGAGGGGAAGGTGCTACACAAGGATCAATGTACAGGAGAAGGTGCTACACAAGGATCATGGTAGAGGAGAAGGTGCTACACAAGGATGAATGTACAGGAGAAGGTGCTACACAAGGATCATGGTAGAGGGGAAGGTGCTACACAAGGATCATGGTAGAGGGGAAGGTGCTACACAAGGATCATGGTAGAAGGGAAGGTGCTACACAAGGATCATGGTAGAGGAAAAGGTGCTAAACAAGGTTCAATGTACAGGAGAAGGTGCTACACAAGGATCATGGTAGAGGGGAAGGTGCTACATAAGGATCAATGTACAGGAGAAGGTGCTACACAAGGATCAATGTACAGGAGAAGGTGCTACACAAGGATCATGGTAGAGGGGAAGGTGCTACACAAGGATCATGGTAGAGGAGAAGGTGCTACATAAGAATTAATGTACAGGAGAAGGTTTTACATAATGATCAATGTACAGGAGAAGGTGGTACACAAGGATCAATGTACAGGAGAAGGTGCTACACAAGGATCATGGTAGAGGGGAAGGTGCTACACAAGGATCATGGTAGAGGAGAAGGTGCTACATAAGGATCAATGTACAGGAGAAGGTGCTACACAAGGATCATGGTAGAGGAGAAGGTGCTACACAAGGATCATGGTAGAGGAGAAGGTGCTACATAAGGATCAATGTACAGGAGAAGGTGCTACATAATGATCAATGTACAGGAGAAGGTGGTACACAAGGATCATGGCAGAGGAGAAGGTGCTACATAAGGATCAATGTACAGGAGAAGGTGCTACTCAAGGATCATGGTAGAGGGGAAGGTGCTACACAAGGATCATGGCAGAGGAGAAGGTGCTACATAAGGATCAATGTACAGGAGAAGGTGCTACTCAAGGATCATGGTAGAGGGGAAGGTGCTACACAAGGATCATGGTAGAGGAGAAGATGCTACATAAGGATCAATGTACAGGAGAAGGTGCTACATAATGATCAATGTACAGGAGAAGGTGGTACACAAGGGTCATGGTACAGGAGAAGGGGGTACACAAGGATCATGGTACAGGAGAAGGTGCTACACAAGGATCATGGTAGAGGAGAAGGTGTTACACAAGGATTAATGTACAGGAGAAGGTGCTACATAATGATCAATGTACAGGAGAAGGTGCTACACAATGATCATGGTACAGGAGAAGGTGGTACACAAGGATCATGGTAGAGGAGAAGGTGCTACACAAGGATCATGGTAGAGGAGAAGGTGCTACACAAGGATCATGGTAGAGGAGAAGGTGTTACACAAGGATCATGGTAGAGGAGAAGGTGCTACACAAGGATTAATGTACAGGAGAAGGTGCTACACAAGGATCATGGTAGAGGGGAAGGTACTACACAAGGATCATGGTAGAGGAAAAGGTGCTACACAAGGATAAATGTACAGGAGAAGGTGCTACACAAGGATCATGGTAGAAGGGAAGGTGCTATATAAGGATCAATGTACAGGAGAAGGTGCTACATAAGGATCATGGTAGAGGAGAAGGTGCTACATAAGGATCATGGTACAGGAGAAGGTGCTACACAAGGATCATGGTAGAGGAGAAGGTGCTACACACGGATCATGGTAGAGGAAAAGGTTCTACACAAGGATCATGGTAGAGGAAAAGGTTCTACTCAAGGATCAATGTACAGGAGAAGGTGCTACACAAGGATCATGGTAGAGGGGAATGTGCTACACAAGGATCATGGTAGAGGAAAAGGTGCTACACAAGGATAAATGTACAGGAGAAGGTGCTACACAAGGATCATCGAAGAGGGGAAGGTGCTACACAAGGATAAATGTACAGGAGAAGGTGCTACCCAAGGATCATGGTAGAGGGGAAGGTGCTACACAAGGATCAATGTACAGGAGAAGGTGCTACACAAGGATCATAGTAGAGGGGAAGGTGCTACACAAGGATCATGGTAGAGGGGAAGGTGCTACACAAGGATCAATGTACAGGAGAAGGTGCTACACAAGGATCATGGTAGAGGGGAAGGTGCTACACAAGGATGAATGTACAGGAGAAGGTGCTACATAAGGATCAATGTACAGGAGAAGGTAAACACACAAAGATCATGGTAGAGGGGAAGGTGCAACACAAGGATCATGGTAGAGGAGAAGGTACTACATAAGAATTAATGTACAGGAGAAGGTTCTACATAATGATCAATGTACAGGAGAAGGTGGTACACAAGGATCAATGTACAGGAGAAGGTGCTACACAAGGATCATGGTAGAGGGGAAGGTGCTACACAAGGATCATGGTAGAGGAGAAGGTGCTACATAAGGATCAATGTACAGGAGAAGGTGCTATACAAGGATCATGGTAGAGGGGAAGGTGCTACACAAGGATCATGGTAGAGGAGAAGGTGCTACATAAGGATCAATGTACAGGAGAAGGTGCTACATAATGATCAATGTACAGGAGAAGGTGCTACACAAGGATCATGGTAGAGGAGAAGGTGCTACATAAGGATCAATGTACAGGAGAAGGTGCTACTCAAGGATCATGGTAGAGGGGAAGGTGCTACACAAGGATCATGGTAGAGGAGAAGGTGCTACATAAGGATCAATGTACAGGAGAAAGTGCTACATAATGATCAATGTACAGGAGAAGGTGGTAAACAAGGATCATGGTACAGGAGAAGGGGGTACACAAGGATCATGGTAGAGGAGAATGTGCTACACAAGGATCATGGTAGAGGAGAAGGTGTTACACAAGGATTAATGTACAGGAGAAGGTGCTACATAATGATCAATGTACAGGAGAAGGTGCTACACAATGATCATGGTACAGGAGAAGATGGTACACAAGGATCATGGTAGAGGAGAAGGTGCTACACAAGGATCATGGTAGAGGAGAAGGTGCTACACAAGGATCATGGTAGAGGAGAAGGTGTTACACAAGGATCATGGTAGAGGAGAAGGTGCTACACAAGGATTAATGTACAGGAGAAGGTGCTACACAAGGATCATGGTAGAGGGGAAGGTACTACACAAGGATCATGGTAGAGGAAAAGGTGCTACACAAGGATAAATGTACAGGAGAAGGTGCTACACAAGGATCATGGTAGAAGGGAAGGTGCTATATAAGGATCAATGTACAGGAGAAGGTGCTACATAAGGATCATGGTAGAGGAGAAGGTGCTACATAAGGATCATGGTACAGGAGAAGGTGCTACACAAGGATCATGGTAGAGGAGAAGGTGCTACACACGGATCATGGTAGAGGAAAAGGTTCTACACAAGGATCATGGTAGAGGAAAAGGTTCTACTCAAGGATCAATGTACAGGAGAAGGTGCTACACAAGGATCATGGTAGAGGGGAATGTGCTACACAAGGATCATGGTAGAGGAAAAGGTGCTACACAAGGATAAATGTACAGGAGAAGGTGCTACACAAGGATCATCGAAGAGGGGAAGCTGCTACACAAGGATCAATGTACAGGAGAAGGTGCTACCCAAGGATCATGGTAGAGGGGAAGGTGCTACACAAGGATCAATGTACAGGAGAAGGTGCTACACAAGGATCATAGTAGAGGGGAAGGTGCTACACAAGGATCATGGTAGAGGGGAAGGTGCTACACAAGGATCAATGTACAGGAGAAGGTGCTACACAAGGATCATGGTAGAGGGGAAGGTGCTACACAAGGATGAATGTACAGGAGAAGGTGCTACACAAGGATCATGGTAGAGGGGAAGGTGCTACACAAGGATCATGGTAGAGGGGAAGGTGCTACACAAGGATCATGGTAGAAGGGAAGGTGCTACACAAGGATCATGGTAGAGGAAAAGGTGCTAAACAAGGTTCAATGTACAGGAGAAGGTGCTACACAAGGATCATGGTAGAGGGGAAGGTGTTACATAAGGATCAATGTACAGGAGAAGGTGCTACACAAGGATCAATGTACAGGAGAAGGTGCTACACAAGGATCATGGTAGAGGGGAAGGTGCTACACAAGGATCATGGTAGAGGAGAAGGTGCTACATAAGAATTAATGTACAGGAGAAGGTTTTACATAATGATCAATGTACAGGAGAAGGTGGTACACAAGGATCAATGTACAGGAGAAGGTGCTACACAAGGATCATGGTAGAGGGGAAGGTGCTACACAAGGATCATGGTAGAGGAGAAGGTGCTACATAAGGATCAATGTACAGGAGAAGGTGCTACACAAGGATCATGGTAGAGGGGAAGGTGCTACACAAGGATCATGGTAGAGGAGAAGGTGCTACATAAGGATCAATGTACAGGAGAAGGTGCTACATAATGATCAATGTACAGGAGAAGGTGGTACACAAGGATCATGGCAGAGGAGAAGGTGCTACATAAGGATCAATGTACAGGAGAAGGTGCTACTCAAGGATCATGGTAGAGGGGAAGGTGCTACACAAGGATCATGGCAGAGGAGAAGGTGCTACATAAGGATCAATGTACAGGAGAAGGTGCTACTCAAGGATCATGGTAGAGGGGAAGGTGCTACACAAGGATCATGGTAGAGGAGAAGGTGCTACATAAGGATCAATGTACAGGAGAAGGTGCTACATAATGATCAATGTACAGGAGAAGGTGGTACACAAGGGTCATGGTACAGGAGAAGGGGGTACACAAGGATCATGGTACAGGAGAAGGTGCTACACAAGGATCATGGTAGAGGAGAAGGTGTTACACAAGGATTAATGTACAGGAGAAGGTGCTACATAATGATCAATGTACAGGAGAAGGTGCTACACAATGATCATGGTACAGGAGAAGGTGGTACACAAGGATCATGGTAGAGGAGAAGGTGCTACACAAGGATCATGGTAGAGGAGAAGGTGCTACACAAGGATCATGGTAGAGGAGAAGGTGTTACACAAGGATCATGGTAGAGGAGAAGGTGCTACACAAGGATTAATTTACAGGAGAAGGTGCTACACAAGGATCATGGTAGAGGGGAAGGTACTACACAAGGATCATGGTAGAGGAAAAGGTGCTACACAAGGATAAATGTACAGGAGAAGGTGCTACACAAGGATCATGGTAGAAGGGAAGGTGCTATATAAGGATCAATGTACAGGAGAAGGTGCTACATAAGGATCATGGTAGAGGAGAAGGTGCTACATAAGGATCATGGTACAGGAGAAGGTGCTACACAAGTATCATGGTAGAGGAGAAGGTGCTACACACGGATCATGGTAGAGGAAAAGGTTCTACACAAGGATCATGGTAGAGGAAAAGGTTCTACTCAAGGATCAATGTACAGGAGAAGGTGCTACACAGGGATCATGGTAGAGGGGAATGTGCTACACAAGGATCATGGTAGAGGAAAAGGTGCTACACAAGGATAAATGTACAGGAGAAGGTGCTACACAAGGATCATCGAAGAGGGGAAGGTGCTACACAAGGATCAATGTACAGGAGAAGGTGCTACCCAAGGATCATGGTAGAGGGGAAGGTGCTACACAAGGATCAATGTACAGGAGAAGGTGCTACACAAGGATCATAGTAGAGGGGAAGGTGCTACACAAGGATCATGGTAGAGGGGAAGGTGCTACACAAGGATCAATGTACAGGAGAAGGTGCTACACAAGGATCATGGTAGAGGGGAAGGTGCTACACAAGGATGAATGTACAGGAGAAGGTGCTACACAAGGATCATGGTAGAGGGGAAGGTGCTACACAAGGATCATGGTAGAGGGGAATGTGCTACACAAGGATCATGGTAGAAGGGAAGGTGCTACACAAGGATCATGGTAGAGGAAAAGGTGCTAAACAAGGATCAATGTACAGGAGAAGGTGCTACACAAGGATCATGGTAGAGGGGAAGGTGCTACATAAGGATCAATGTACAGGAGAAGGTGCTACACAAGGATCAATGTACAGGAGAAGGTGCTACACAAGGATCATGGTAGAGGGGAAGGTGCTACATAAGAATTAATGTACAGGAGAAGGTTTTACATAATGATCAATGTACAGGAGAAGGTGGTACACAAGGATCAATGTACAGGAGAAGGTGCTACACAAGGATCATGGTAGAGGGGAATGTGCTACACAAGGATCATGGTAGAGGAGAAGGTGCTACATAAGGATCAATGTACAGGAGAAGGTGCTACACAAGGATCATGGTAGAGGGGAAGGTGCTACACAAGGATCATGGTAGAGGAGAAGGTGCTACATAAGGATCAATGTACAGGAGAAGGTGCTACATAATGATCAATGTACAGGAGAAGGTGCTACTCAAGGATCATGGTAGAGGGGAAGGTGCTACACAAGGATCAATGTACAGGAGAAGGTGCTACTCAAGGATCATGGTAGAGGGGAAGGTGCTACACAAGGATCATGGCAGAGGAGAAGGTACTACATAAGGATCAATGTACAGGAGAAGGTGCTACTCAAGGATCATGGTAGAGGGGAAGGTGCTACACAAGGATCATGGTAGAGGAGAAGGTGCTACATAAGGATCAATGTACAGGAGAAGGTGCTACATAATGATCAATGTACAGGAGAAGGTGGTACACAAGGGTCATGGTACAGGAGAAGGGGGTACACAAGGATCATGGTACAGGAGAAGGTGGTACACAAGGATCATGGTAGAGGAGAAGGTGCTACACAAGGATCATGGTAGAGGGGAAGGTGCTACACAAGGATAAAAGTACAGGAGAAGGTGCTACAAAAGGATCATGGTAGAGGGGAAGGTACTACACAAGGATCATGGTAGAGGAAAAGGTGCTACACAAGGATAAATGTACAGGAGAAGGTGCTACACAAGGATCATGGTAGAAGGGAAGGTGCTATATAAGGATCAATGTACAGGAGAAGGTGCTACATAAGGATCATGGTAGAGGAGAAGGTGCTACATAAGGATCATGGTACAGGAGAAGGTGCTACACAAGGATCATGGTAGAGGAGAAGGTGCTACACACGGATCATGGTAGAGGAAAAGGTTCTACACAAGGATCAATGTACAGGAGAAGGTGCTACACAAGGATCATGGTAGAGGGGAAGGTGCTACACAAGGATCATGGTAGAGGGGAAGGTGCTACACAAGGATCAATGTACAGGAGAAGGTGCTACACAAGGATCATGGTAGAGGAGAAGGTGCTACAAAAGGATCATGGTAGAGGAAAAGGTTCTACTCAAGGATCAATGTACAGGAGAAGGTGCTACACAAGGATCATGGTAGAGGGGAAGGTGCTACACAAGGATCATGGTAGAGGAGAAGGTGCTACATAAGAATTAATGTACAGGAGAAGGTTTTACATAATGATCAATGTACAGGAGAAGGTGGTACACAAGGATCAATGTACAGGAGAAGGTGCCACACAAGGATCATGGTAGAGGGGAAGGTGCTACACAAGGATCATGGCAGAGGAGAAGGTGCTACATAAGGATCAATGTACAGGAGAAGGTGCTACACAAGGGTCATGGTAGAGGGGAAGGTACTACACAAGGATTATGGTAGAGGAGAAGGTGCTACATAAGGATCAATGTACAGGAGAAGGTGCTACATAATGATCAATGTACAGGAGAAGGTGGTACACAAGGATCATGGCAGAGGAGAAGGTGCTACATAAGGATCAATGTACAGGAGAAGGTGCTACTCAAGGATCATGGTAGAGGGGAAGGTGCTACACAAGGATCATGGCAGAGGAGAAGGTGCTACATAAGGATCAATGTACAGGAGAAGGTGCTACTCAAGGATCATGGTAGAGGGGAAGGTGCTACACAAGGATCATGGTAGAGGAGAAGGTGCTACATAAGGATCAATGTACAGGAGAAGGTGCTACATAATGATCAATGTACAGGAGAAGGTGGTACACAAGGATCATGGTACAGGAGAAGGGGGTACACAAGGATCATGGTACAGGAGAAGGTGGTACACAAGGATCATGGTAGAGGAGAAGGTGCTACACAAGGATCATGGTAGAGGAGAAGGTGCTACACAAGGATCATGGTAGAGGAGAAGGTGCTACACAAGGATCATGGTAGAGGAGAAGGTGCTACATAAGGATCAATGTACAGGAGAAGGTGCTACACAAGGATCATGGTAGAGGGGAAGGTGCTACACAAGGATCATGGTAGAGGAGAAGGTGCTACATAAGGATCAATGTACAGGAGAAGGTGCTACATAATAATCAATGTACAGGAGAAGGTGGTACACAAGGATCATGGCAGAGGAGAAGGTGCTACATAAGGATCAATGTACAGGAGAAGGTGCTACTCAAGGATCATGGTAGAGGGGAAGGTGCTACACAAGGATCATGGCAGAGGAGAAGGTGCTACATAAGGATCAATGTACAGGAGAAGGTGCTACTCAAGGATCATGGTAGAGGGGAAGGTGCTACACAAGGATCATGGTAGAGGAGAAGGTGCTACATAAGGATCAATGTACGGGAGAAGGTGCAACATAATGATCATTGTACTGGAGAAGGTGGTACACAAGGATCATGGTACAGGAGAAGGTGGTACACAAGGATCATGGTAGAGGAGAAGGTGCTACACAAGGATCATGGTAGAGGAGAAGGTGCTACACAAGGATCATGGTAGAGGAGAAGGTGCTACACAAGGATCATGGTAGAGGAGAAGGTGCTACACAAGGATCATGGTAGAGGAGAAGGTGCTACACAAGGATCAATGTACAGGAGAAGGTGCTACACAAGGATCATGGTAGAGGGGAAGGTACTACACAAGGATCATGGTAGAGGAAAAGGTGCTACACAAGGATAAATGTACAGGAGAAGGTGCTACACAAGGATCATGGTAGAAGGGAAGGTGCTATATAAGGATCAATGTACAGGAGAAGGTGCTACATAATGATCAATGTACAGGAGAAGGTGGTACACAAGGATCATGGTACAGGAGAAGGGGGTACACAAGGATCATGGTACAGGAGAAGGTGGTACACAAGGATCATGGTAGAGGGGAAGGTGCTACACAAGGATCATGGTAGAGGAGAAGGTGCTACATAAGGATCAATGTACAGGAGAAGGTAAACACACAAAGATCATGGTAGAGGGGAAGGTGCAACACAAGGATCATGGTAGAGGAGAAGGTGCTACATAAGAATTAATGTACAGGAGAAGGTTCTACATAATGATCAATGTACAGGAGAAGGTGGTACACAAGGATCAATGTACAGGAGAAGGTGCTACACAAGGATCATGGTAGAGGGGAAGGTGCTACACAAGGATCATGGTAGAGGAGAAGGTGCTACATAAGGATCATGGTACAGGAGAAGGTGCTACATAAGGATCAATGTACAGGAGAAGGTGCTACATAATGATCAATGTACAGGAGAAGGTGGTACACAAGGATCATGGTACAGGAGAAGGTGGTACACAAGGATCATGGTAGAGGAGAAGGTGCTACATAAGGATCAATGTACAGGAGAAGGTAAACACACAAAGATCATGGTAGAGGGGAAGGTGCAACACAAGGATCATGGTAGAGGAGAAGGTGCTACATAAGGATCAATGTACAGGAGAAGGTAAACACACAAAGATCATGGTAGAGGGGAAGGTGCAACACAAGGATCATGGTAGAGGAGAAGGTGCTACATAAGGATCAATGTACAGGAGAAGGTGCTACATAATGATCAATGTACAGGAGAAGATGGTACACAAGGATCATGGTACAGGAGAAGGTGGTACACAAGGATCAATGTACAGGAGAAGGTGCTACACAAGGATCATGGTAGAGGGGAAGGTGCTACACAAGGATCATGGTAGAGGGGAAGGTGCTACACAAGGATCATGGTAGAGGAGAAGGTGCTACACAAGGATCATGGTACAGGAGAAGGTGCTACACAAGGATCAATGTACAGGAGAAGGTGCTACACAAGGATCATGGTAGAGGTGAAGGTGCTACACAAGGATCAATGTACAGGAGAAGGTGCTACACAAGGATCATGGTAGAGGGGAAGGTGCTACACAAGGATCATGGTAGAGGGGAAGGTGCTACACAAGGATCATGGTAGAAGGGAAGGTGCTACACAAGGATCATGGTAGAGGAAAAGGTGCTACACAAGGATCAATGTACAGGAGAAGGTGCTACACAAGGATCATGGTAGAGGGGAAGGTGCTACACAAGGATCAATGTACAGGAGAAGGTGGTACACAAGGATCATGGCAGAGGAGAAGGTGCTACATAAGGATCAATGTACAGGAGAAGGTGCTACTCAAGGATCATGGTAGAGGGGAAGGTGCTACACAAGGATCATGGCAGAGGAGAAGGTACTACATAAGGATCAATGTACAGGAGAAGGTGCTACTCAAGGATCATGGTAGAGGGGAAGGTGCTACACAAGGATCATGGTAGAGGAGAAGGTGCTACATAAGGATCAATGTACAGGAGAAGGTGCTACATAATGATCAATGTACAGGAGAAGGTGGTACACAAGGGTCATGGTACAGGAGAAGGGGGTACACAAGGATCATGGTACAGGAGAAGGTGGTACACAAGGATCATGGTAGAGGAGAAGGTGCTACACAAGGATCATGGTAGAGGGGAAGGTGCTACACAAGGATAAAAGTACAGGAGAAGGTGCTACAAAAGGATCATGGTAGAGGGGAAGGTACTACACAAGGATCATGGTAGAGGAAAAGGTGCTACACAAGGATAAATGTACAGGAGAAGGTGCTACACAAGGATCATGGTAGAAGGGAAGGTGCTATATAAGGATCAATGTACAGGAGAAGGTGCTACATAAGGATCATGGTAGAGGAGAAGGTGCTACATAAGGATCATGGTACAGGAGAAGGTGCTACACAAGGATCATGGTAGAGGAGAAGGTGCTACACACGGATCATGGTAGAGGAAAAGGTTCTACACAAGGATCAATGTACAGGAGAAGGTGCTACACAAGGATCATGGTAGAGGGGAAGGTGCTACACAAGGATCATGGTAGAGGGGAAGGTACTACACAAGGATCAATGTACAGGAGAAGGTGCTACACAAGGATCATGGTAGAGGAGAAGGTGCTACAAAAGGATCATGGTAGAGGAAAAGGTTCTACTCAAGGATCAATGTACAGGAGAAGGTGCTACACAAGGATCATGGTAGAGGGGAAGGTGCTACACAAGGATCATGGTAGAGGAGAAGGTGCTACATAAGAATTAATGTACAGGAGAAGGTTTTACATAATGATCAATGTACAGGAGAAGGTGGTACACAAGGATCAATGTACAGGAGAAGGTGCCACACAAGGATCATGGTAGAGCGGAAGGTGCTACACAAGGATCATGGCAGAGGAGAAGGTGCTACATAAGGATCAATGTACAGGAGAAGGTGCTACACAAGGGTCATGGTAGAGGGGAAGGTACTACACAAGGATTATGGTAGAGGAGAAGGTGCTACATAAGGATCAATGTACAGGAGAAGGTGCTACATAATGATCAATGTACAGGAGAAGGTGGTACACAAGGATCATGGCAGAGGAGAAGGTGCTACATAAGGATCAATGTACAGGAGAAGGTGCTACTCAAGGATCATGGTAGAGGGGAAGGTGCTACACAAGGATCATGGCAGAGGAGAAGGTGCTACATAAGGATCAATGTACAGGAGAAGGTGCTACTCAAGGATCATGGTAGAGGGGAAGGTGCTACACAAGGATCATGGTAGAGGAGAAGGTGCTACATAAGGATCAATGTACAGGAGAAGGTGCTACATAATGATCAATGTACAGGAGAAGGTGGTACACAAGGATCATGGTACAGGAGAAGGGGGTACACAAGGATCATGGTACAGGAGAAGGTGGTACACAAGGATCATGGTAGAGGAGAAGGTGCTACACAAGGATCATGGTAGAGGAGAAGGTGCTACACAAGGATCATGGTAGAGGAGAAGGTGCTACACAAGGATCATGGTAGAGGAGAAGGTGCTACATAAGGATCAATGTACAGGAGAAGGTGCTACACAAGGATCATGGTAGAGGGGAAGGTGCTACACAAGGATCATGGTAGAGGAGAAGGTGCTACATAAGGATCAATGTACAGGAGAAGGTGCTACATAATAATCAATGTACAGGAGAAGGTGGTACACAAGGATCATGGCAGAGGAGAAGGTGCTACATAAGGATCAATGTACAGGAGAAGGTGCTACTCAAGGATCATGGTAGAGGGGAAGGTGCTACACAAGGATCATGGCAGAGGAGAAGGTGCTACATAAGGATCAATGTACAGGAGAAGGTGCTACTCAAGGATCATGGTAGAGGGGAAGGTGCTACACAAGGATCATGGTAGAGGAGAAGGTGCTACATAAGGATCAATGTACGGGAGAAGGTGCAACATAATGATCATTGTACTGGAGAAGGTGGTACACAAGGATCATGGTACAGGAGAAGGGGGTACACAAGGATCATGGTACAGGAGAAGGTGGTACACAAGGATCATGGTAGAGGAGAAGGTGCTACACAAGGATCATGGTAGAGGAGAAGGTGCTACACAAGGATCATGGTAGAGGAGAAGGTGCTACACAAGGATCATGGTAGAGGAGAAGGTGCTACACAAGGATCATGGTAGAGGAGAAGGTGCTACACAAGGATAAAAGTACAGGAGAAGGTGCTACACAAGGATCATGGTAGAGGGGAAGGTACTACACAAGGATCATGGTAGAGGAAAAGGTGCTACACAAGGATAAATGTACAGGAGAAGGTGCTACACAAGGATCATGGTAGAAGGGAAGGTGCTATATAAGGATCAATGTACAGGAGAAGGTGCTACATAATGATCAATGTACAGGAGAAGGTGGTACACAAGGATCATGGTACAGGAGAAGGGGGTACACAAGGATCATGGTACAGGAGAAGGTGGTACACAAGGATCATGGTAGAGGGGAAGGTGCTACACAAGGATCATGGTAGAGGAGAAGGTGCTACATAAGGATCAATGTACAGGAGAAGGTAAACACACAAAGATCATGGTAGAGGGGAAGGTGCAACACAAGGATCATGGTAGAGGAGAAGGTGCTACATAAGAATTAATGTACAGGAGAAGGTTCTACATAATGATCAATGTACAGGAGAAGGTGGTACACAAGGATCAATGTACAGGAGAAGGTGCTACACAAGGATCATGGTAGAGGGGAAGGTGCTACACAAGGATCATGGTAGAGGAGAAGGTGCTACATAAGGATCATGGTACAGGAGAAGGTGGTACATAAGGATCAATGTACAGGAGAAGGTGCTACATAATGATCAATGTACAGGAGAAGGTGGTACACAAGGATCATGGTACAGGAGAAGGTGGTACACAAGGATCATGGTAGAGGAGAAGGTGCTACATAAGGATCAATGTACAGGAGAAGGTAAACACACAAAGATCATGGTAGAGGGGAAGGTGCAACACAAGGATCATGGTAGAGGAGAAGGTGCTACATAAGGATCAATGTACAGGAGAAGGTAAACACACAAAGATCATGGTAGAGGGGAAGGTGCAACACAAGGATCATGGTAGAGGAGAAGGTGCTACATAAGGATCAATGTACAGGAGAAGGTGCTACATAATGATCAATGTACAGGAGAAGATGGTACACAAGGATCATGGTACAGGAGAAGGTGGTACACAAGGATCAATGTACAGGAGAAGGTGCTACACAAGGATCATGGTAGAGGGGAAGGTGCTACACAAGGATCATGGTAGAGGGGAAGGTGCTACACAAGGATCATGGTAGAGGAGAAGGTGCTACACAAGGATCATGGTACAGGAGAAGGTGCTACACAAGGATCAATGTACAGGAGAAGGTGCTACACAAGGATCATGGTAGAGGTGAAGGTGCTACACAAGGATCAATGTACAGGAGAAGGTGCTACACAAGGATCATGGTAGAGGGGAAGGTGCTACACAAGGATCATGGTAGAGGGGAAGGTGCTACACAAGGATCATGGTAGAAGGGAAGGTGCTACACAAGGATCATGGTAGAGGAAAAGGTGCTACACAAGGATCAATGTACAGGAGAAGGTGCTACACAAGGATCATGGTAGAGGGGAAGGTGCTACATAAGGATCAATGTACAGGAGAAGGTGCTACACAAGGATCAATGTACAGGAGAAGGTTTTACACAAGGATCATGGTAGAGGGGAAGGTGCTACACAAGGATCATGGTAGAGGAGAAGGTGCTACATAAGGATCAATGTACAGGAGAAGGTAAACACACAAAGATCATGGTAGAGGGGAAGGTGCAACACAAGGATCATGGTAGAGGAGAAGGTGCTACATAAGAATTAATGTACAGGAGAAGGTTCTACATAATGATCAATGTACAGGAGAAGGTGGTACACAAGGATCAATGTACAGGAGAAGGTGCTACACAAGGATCATGGTAGAGGGGAAGGTGCTACACAAGGATCATGGTAGAGGAGAAGGTGCTACATAAGGATCAATGTACAGGAGAAGGTGCTATACAAGGATCATGGTAGAGGGGAAGGTGCTACACAAGGATCATGGTAGAGGAGAAGGTGCTACATAAGGATCAATGTACAGGAGAAGGTGCTACATAATGATCAATGTACAGGAGAAGGTGCTACACAAGGATCATGGCAGAGGAGAAGGTGCTACATAAGGATCAATGTACAGGAAAAGGTGCTACTCAAGGATCATGGTAGAGGGGAAGGTGCTACACAAGGATCATGGTAGAGGAGAAGGTGCTACATAAGGATCAATGTACAGGAGAAGGTGCTATACAAGGATCATGGTAGAGGGGAAGGTGCTACACAAGGATCATGGTAGAGGAGAAGGTGCTACATAAGGATCAATGTACAGGAGAAGGTGCTACATAATGATCAATGTACAGGAGAAGGTGCTACACAAGGATCATGGCAGAGGAGAAGGTGCTACATAAGGATCAATGTACAGGAGAAGGTGCTACTCAAGGATCATGGTAGAGGGGAAGGTGCTACACAAGGATCATGGTAGAGGAGAAGGTGCTACATAAGGATCAATGTACAGGAGAAAGTGCTACATAATGATCAATGTACAGGAGAAGGTGGTAAACAAGGATCATGGTACAGGAGAAGGGGGTACACAAGGATCATGGTAGAGGAGAAGGTGCTACACAAGGATCATGGTAGAGGAGAAGGTGTTACACAAGGATTAATGTACAGGAGAAGGTGCTACATAATGATCAATGTACAGGAGAAGGTGCTACACAATGATCATGGTACAGGAGAAGGTGGTACACAAGGATCATGGTAGAGGAGAAGGTGCTACACAAGGATCATGGTAGAGGAGAAGGTGCTACACAAGGATCATGGTAGAGGAGAAGGTGTTACACAAGGATCATGGTAGAGGAGAAGGTGCTACACAAGGATTAATGTACAGGAGAAGGTGCTACACAAGGATCATGGTAGAGGGGAAGGTGCTACACAAGGATCATGGTAGAGGAAAAGGTGCTACACAAGGATAAATGTACAGGAGAAGGTGCTACACAAGGATCATGGTAGAAGGGAAGGTGCTATATAAGGATCAATGTACAGGAGAAGGTGCTACATAAGGATCATGGTAGAGGAGAAGGTGCTACATAAGGATCATGGTACAGGAGAAGGTGCTACACAAGGATCATGGTAGAGGAGAAGGTGCTACACACGGATCATGGTAGAGGAAAAGGTTCTACACAAGGATCATGGTAGAGGAAAAGGTTCTACTCAAGGATCAATGTACAGGAGAAGGTGCTACACAAGGATCATGGTAGAGGGGAATGTGCTACACAAGGATCATGGTAGAGGAAAAGGTGCTACACAAGGATAAATGTACAGGAGAAGGTGCTACACAAGGATCATCGAAGAGGGGAAGGTGCTACACAAGGATCAATGTACAGGAGAAGGTGCTACCCAAGGATCATGGTAGAGGGGAAGGTGCTACACAAGGATCAATGTACAGGAGAAGGTGCTACACAAGGATCATAGTAGAGGGGAAGGTGCTACACAAGGATCATGGTAGAGGGGAAGGTGCTACACAAGGATCAATGTACAGGAGAAGGTGCTACACAAGGATCATGGTAGAGGGGAAGGTGCTACACAAGGATGAATGTACAGGAGAAGGTGCTACACAAGGATCATGGTAGAGGGGAAGGTGCTACACAAGGATCATGGTAGAGGGGAAGGTGCTACACAAGGATCATGGTAGAAGGGAAGGTGCTACACAAGGATCATGGTAGAGGAAAAGGTGCTAAACAAGGATCAATGTACAGGAGAAGGTGCTACACAAGGATCATGGTAGAGGGGAAGGTGCTACATAAGGATCAATGTACAGGAGAAGGTACAGGACAACATTCAAATCCTTACTAAATAAACATACTCATCAGCATGTACCATGTGGAAATAAAATAAATAGGAGTAAATCACATCCCATGTGGCTTAACAATGACTTAAAGATCATGATGAGGAAAAAGAAGTATGCATTTAAATTATACAAGAAGGAGGGAACAGAGGCATCTTTATGTGACTATAAGGAAATCAACAAGGCTTGCAAAAGGGCTATTAGACTGGCTAAAATAGAAAATGAGAAGTCAGTTGCAATGGAAAGTAAGACTAACCCTAAAATATTTTATAAATATATTAATGGGAAGAAGGCCAGGAAGGAATCGATAGGACCATTACAATGTGACACAGGCCATCTGATAATTAGTGACCAGGAAAAGGCAGATGAGCTAAATAGGTTCTTTTCTTCGGTTTACTCAAGGGAGGTACCAGTGGTTGGGACACTGCAACATAATGGGGCTACACTACCTTCACTAAATAATTGGTTAACGCATGAAGAAATACAAAAGAGGTTGGAGAAAATAAATGTTAATAAAGCCCCAGGTCCTGATGGAATACATCCAAGGGTACTGAGGGAGCTGGGTTCTGTAATAGCCAAACCATTATATCTAATCTTTAAAGACTCGCTCACTACAGGGTCTCTACCAGATGACTGGAGAAAAGCAGAGGTGATACCTATATTTAAGAAGGGATCTAGAGCAAATCCGGGGAATTATAGACCAGTGAGCCTCACTTCTGTAGTTGGGAAGCTTTTAGAAGGGTTAATAAGGGACAGAATACAAGAATATGTCTATTTGAACAGGATCATAGGTAGCAGTCAACATGGATTTATGAAGGAAAGGTCGTGTCAGACCAATCTAATTAGTTTTTATGAGGAGGTTAGTAGGAACTTGGATCAGGGCAACTCAGTGGATGTAGTCTTTTTAGATTTTTCAAAGGCATTTGATACAGTGCCACATGGAAGACTAGTGAGCAAACTAAGGGATACAGGAATTGCAGTAAATATCTGCTCATGGATCGAGAGCTGGCTAAAAGACAGGAAGCAAAGGGTTGTTGTAAATGGAACATACTCCGATTGGTCTAATGTGATAAGTGGGGTTCCTCAGGGCTCAGTATTGGGTCCTCTCCTTTTTAACATATTTATTAATGACATTGAAGTAGGACTCGAATGTAGTGTCTCCATTTTTGCTGATGACACTAAGTTGTGCAAGGTAATAAAATCAGATAATGATGTACTTTCCCTACAAAAGGATTTGCATAAATTAGAGAAATGGGCGGCTAAATGGCAGATGAGATTTAATACAAATAAATGTAAGGTTATGCATTTGGGAAGGAAAAATAGCCAAGCAATCTATAATCTTAATGGAGCAAATCTAGGGGTATCAGATATTGAAAGGGATTTGGGAGTACTAGTGGACAACCACCTAGGTAACAGCGCTCAAAGCCAAGCAGCGGCTGCAAAGGCAAATAAAATATTAGCATGTATTAGGAAGGGTATAGAAGCCAGGGAAGAAGATATAATTCTGCCACTATACAAATCTCTAGTACGCCCTCATTTGGAATATGGAGTACAATTTTGGGCACCACCTCACAAAAAAGACATCTTAGAGCTGGAAAAAGTACAGAGAAGGGCTACAAAACTAATAAGGGGAATGGAGGGGCTAAGTTATGAAGAAAGACTAGCAAAATTAAACTTATTTTCGCTAGAAAAAAGGCGTCTAAGAGGAGATATGATTACGTTATTTAAATACATCCAGGGTCCATATAAGGCTTTGTCAAGTGAGCTTTTTGTAGCAAGAGATTTTCAACTGACAAGAGGACATCCGTTGAGGTTAGAGGAAAAAAGATTTCACCTTAAACAAAGAAAAGGGTTCTTCACAGTTAGGGTGGTTAAACTGTGGAATTCTCTACCAAAGGAGGTGGTGACAGCGAATTCGATAGACAACTTCAAAAAGGGGTTAGATATATTTCTGAATAAAGAGGGCATTCAAGGCTATCCTAGATAACTAGCGAAGGAATATTGATCCAGGGAGAAATTTGATCGCCAGTTTCTGGGGTCAGGAAGGAATTTTGCTTTTTTTCCCCCTTATGAGACAATTGGCAAAGTTTCAATGGGGTTTTTTTTATGTTTGCCTTCCTCTGGATCAATTAACAATAATTAACAATTAACAATAATAATAAATAGTCCAAATTAAAAAGATCAATAGAGATCTAAAAAGGTTGAACTTGATGGACTAACTCTTTATTCATTCTCCAATACTATACTATTAATAATTATTTAATCAATAATTTAATTAATAACTAATCCGCATATTGCAGATCAGAGGAGATCTTAACAGGTTGAACTTGATGGACTGAAAGTCTTTTTTCAACCTTAATTACTATGTAACTATGTAAGGTGCTACACAAGGATCAATGTACAGGAGAAGGTGCTACACAAGGATCATGGTAGAGGGGAAGGTGCTACACAAGGATCATGGTAGAGGAGAAGGTGCTACATAAGAATTAATGTACAGGAGAAGGTTTTACATAATGATCAATGTACAGGAGAAGGTGGTACACAAGGATCAATGTACAGGAGAAGGTGCTACACAAGGATCATGGTAGAGGGGAAGGTGCTACACAAGGATCATGGTAGAGGAGAAGGTGCTACATAAGGATCAATGTACAGGAGAAGGTGCTACACAAGGATCATGGTAGAGGGGAAGGTGCTACACAAGGATCATGGTAGAGGAGAAGGTGCTACATAAGGATCAATGTACAGGAGAAGGTGCTACATAATGATCAATGTACAGGAGAAGGTGGTACACAAGGATCATGGCAGAGGAGAAGGTGCTACATAAGGATCAATGTACAGGAGAAGGTGCTATTCAAGGATCATGGTAGAGGGGAAGGTGTTACACAAGGATCATGGCAGAGGAGAAGGTGCTACATAAGGATCAATGTACAGGAGAAGGTGCTACACAAGGATCATGGTAGAGGAGAAGGTGCTACATAAGGATCAATGTACAGGAGAAGGTGCTACATAATGATCAATGTACAGGAGAAGGTGGTACACAAGGGTCATGGTACAGGAGAAGGGGGTACACAAGGATCATGGTACAGGAGAAGGTGGTACACAAGGATCATGGTAGAGGAGAAGGTGCTACACAAGGATCATGGTAGAGGAGAAGGTGCTACACAAGGATCATGGTAGAGGAGAAGGTGCTACACAAGGATCATGGTAGAGGAGAAGGTGCTACACAAGGATCATGGTAGAGGAAAAGGTTCTACACAAGGATCAATGTACAGGAGAAGGTGCTACACAAGGATCATGGTAGAGGGGAAGGTGCTACACAAGGATAAAAGTACAGGAGAAGGTGCTACAAAAGGATCATGGTAGAGGGGAAGGTACTACACAAGGATCATGGTAGAGGAAAAGGTGCTACACAAGGATAAATGTACAGGAGAAGGTGCTACACAAGGATCATGGTAGAAGGGAAGGTGCTATATAAGGATCAATGTACAGGAGAAGGTGCTACATAAGGATCATGGTAGAGGAGAAGGTGCTACATAAGGATCATGGTACAGGAGAAGGTGCTACACACGGATCATGGTAGAGGAGAAGGTGCTACACACGGATCATGGTAGAGGAAAAGGTTCTACACAAGGATCAATGTACAGGAGAAGGTGCTACACAAGGATCATCGTAGAGGGGAAGGTGCTACACAAGGATCATGGTAGAGGGGAAGGTACTACACAAGGATCAATGTACAGGAGAAGGTGCTACACAAGGATCATGGTAGAGGAGAAGGTGCTACAAAAGGATCATGGTAGAGGAAAAGGTTCTACTCAAGGATTAATGTACAGGAGAAGGTGCTACACAAGGATCATGGTAGAGGGGAAGGTGCTACACAAGGATCATGGTAGAGGAGAAGGTGCTACATAAGGATCAATGTACAGGAGAAGGTAAACACACAAAGATCATGGTAGAGGGGAAGGTGCAACACAAGGATCATGGTAGAGGAGAAGGTGCTACATAAGAATTAATGTACAGGAGAAGGTTTTACATAATGATCAATGTACAGGAGAAGGTGGTACACAAGGATCAATGTACAGGAGAAGGTGCTACACAAGGATCATGGTAGAGGGGAAGGTGCTACACAAGGATCATGGTAGAGGAGAAGCTGCTACATAAGGATCAATGTACAGGAGAAGGTGCTACACAAGGATCATGGTAGAGGGGAAGGTGCTACACAAGGATTATGGTAGAGGAGAAGGTGCTACATAAGGATCAATGTACAGGAGAAGGTGCTACATAATGATCAATGTACAGGAGAAGGTGGTACACAAGGATCATGGCAGAGGAGAAGGTGCTACATAAGGATCAATGTACAGGAGAAGGTGCTACTCAAGGATCATGGTAGAGGGGAAGGTGCTACACAAGGATCATGGCAGAGGAGAAGGTGCTACATAAGGATCAATGTACAGGAGAAGGTGCTACTCAAGGATCATGGTAGAGGGGAAGGTGCTACACAAGGATCATGGTAGAGGAGAAGGTGCTACATAAGGATCAATGTACAGGAGAAGGTGCTACATAATGATCAATGTACAGGAGAAGGTGGTACACAAGGATCATGGTACAGGAGGAGGGGGTACACAAGGATCATGGTACAGGAGAAGGTGGTACACAAGGATCATGGTAGAGGAGAAGGTGCTACACAAGGATCATGGTAGAGGAGAAGGTGCTACACAAGGATCATGGTAGAGGAGAAGGTGCTACACAAGGATCATGGTAGAGGAGAAGGTGCTACATAAGGATCAATGTACAGGAGAAGGTGCTACACAAGGATCATGGTAGAGGGGAAGGTGCTACACAAGGATCATGGTAGAGGAGAAGGTGCTACATAAGGATCAATGTACAGGAGAAGGTGCTACATAATGATCAATGTACAGGAGAAGGTGGTACACAAGGATCATGGCAGAGGAGAAGGTGCTACATAAGGATCAATGTACAGGAGAAGGTGCTACTCAAGGATCATGGTAGAGGGGAAGGTGCTACACAAGGATCATGGTAGAGGAGAAGGTGCTACATAAGGATCAATGTACGGGAGAAGGTGCAACATAATGATCATTGTACTGGAGAAGGTGGTACACAAGGATCATGGTACAGGAGAAGGGGGTACACAAGGATCATGGTACAGGAGAAGGTGGTACACAAGGATCATGGTAGAGGAGAAGGTGCTACACAAGGATCATGGTAGAGGAGAAGGTGCTACACAAGGATCATGGTAGAGGAGAAGGTGCTACACAAGGATCATGGTAGAGGAGAAGGTGCTACACAAGGATCATGGTAGAGGAGAAGGTGCTACACAAGGATAAAAGTACAGGAGAAGGTGCTACACAAGGATCATGGTAGAGGGGAAGGTACTACACAAGGATCATGGTAGAGGAAAAGGTGCTACACAAGGATAAATGTACAGGAGAAGGTGCTACACAAGGATCATGGTAGAAGGGAAGGTGCTATATAAGGATCAATGTACAGGAGAAGGTGCTACATAATGATCAATGTACAGGAGAAGGTGGTACACAAGGGTCATGGTACAGGAGAAGGGGGTACACAAGGATCATGGTACAGGAGAAGGTGGTACACAAGGATCATGGTAGAGGAGAAGGTGCTACACAAGGATCATGGTAGAGGAGAAGGTGCTACATAAGGATCAATGTACAGGAGAAGGTGCTACATAATGATCAATGTACAGGAGAAGGTGGTACACAAGGATCATGGTACAGGAGAAGGGGGTTGTAACGGTACCCCCACACATAGAAAAGGGCGCCCAGGCCTTTTTAGCCGATCCGCCCGTCCAGTGCTATAGGGACAGCTACTGCAGGACACCCAATCCCCCAAGCACGAGACACACGCTCTGTGGTTGAGGGTCAAGCAGAGAACTCTCTTCTTTATTAAAAACCAAGACATATATAAAAACCCATTTCCACATACACCGTAGGGGCAGTGACTACCTTTGGTCAACCCCTAATTACCTATGGCCAATCAGACAGGGTAGGAACCATGAGACTCCTCCCATGGGCCACCCCCCAGGCATGGCTACCATGCTCATTCTCACCCAGACTGTCCTCATGGAAACTTCCTGTTTGCTCCTTGTCTATGCCCCTGGGAAACCCCATACACTGGCCCTTTGTTCAAGTCCAGGCGACACCCTGTGTTTACCTAATGGGGGATGGTCAGAATCTGTAACACATTTCTACACATTTTTCATAACTTTAAAAGTATGCATCACATTCACATAAAACATACATTTTCAGAATCAGCATACTCCAAATACAAACATGTGTCAAAATGATACAAATTGGTCCAGTGGTTCAAAAGTTAGATCACAGTCCTTTCTGACAAAATGGAGTATGGCTTTTATGTAGGTGGAAAGTCAACGTGGGCCGTAGTCAAACGGTAGAATGTGGGCCTCCAGACTTCTCCAATTCGCATTGACGAGACTGATCTCGTCACATCTCTCCCCCTTTCCAAAAAGACTAACCGGATATCTGACCTCCTGCCGGTCAGATTCCGGGTTAGTCTGGAAGGCCACCCACAAAACACAATCAGCAGTACAGCCCACCCACAATAACTGGTTACTACACCTGGGTAGAGGAGAAACTTGTCCATGTCCAGGTGCCTCACCACGGCTGTGCTGGGCACTGGTAAGCTGCCTTGGTGGGTTGCTGAGTGGGCAGAGACCAGCGGTACTCTGCCCTGGTGCCAGCGCTACCACGGAAGTAGCCTGTTTGGGGCCTGGTTGTAGGGTGGGGAGACCGACGGTATCCCCTTCGGCTAAACAGCCCTGTTGCTGGGGGACAGGACCGACCGTCTCTGCCCCTGGTAGCTCAGCCTGTTGCTGGAGAATGGAGTCTGAGCTCTCAATTCCCTGCAGCTCACCCTGACGCTGGGGAATGGAGACGGGGCTCCCAATTCCCTGCATATCACTCTGTCGATGGGGAATGGAGTCTGAGCTCTCAATTCCCTGCAGCTCACCCTGACGCTGGGGAGGGAGGACGCTGCTCTCCTCTCCTTGCAAGGTACACTTCCGCTGGGGAGGGGAGACAATGCTCTCCACTCCCTGCACTTCACACTGGCGCTGGGGATCTGGGCTAGCCACCCAGCATCCCTGTAGGGCCGGTGGAGAGACCTCGGTCCCATCTCCACCGGCCGCCTGTGATTCCTCCCAACAAATCTCTACAATATCTTCCCAGCTGAAGGGGTCTGGATCTGGGTCTCTCACCTTGTTGTAATGCTGAGCCTTCCCAATGGAATGGAAGAGATCTCGGTAGTCCTTCTCCAGTTCCCACTCCAGGGTTGCTAGGTGAACAAGGTCTTGCTCTACCTCATGGGGGTCATCCCAGTCATGCCTAGCTTCCCTCTCATAGAAAATATCCTCAAGTCTGGTCTGCGCAGGGCTCCCGAAGTCAGGCTCTGCAAATGACTCCCATAACAAGCCAGGACCACCAAACTCCTCTCCCTCTGGCTTGTCATGCTCGGCTGTCCAGGGTGTATACTGTGCCATATACCACCAGAGTGCCTGGTAGGCATCCTCCAGCCATAGCTCCTGCCATGCACGGAGCTTTAGTTCCTCCACCCATTCCTCAAGGGGCTGCTCTCCCAGGAAGGGAATGCGCAGGGCCACTTGCTTCTGCAAACGTTGCTCTTCACTGGGGAGACTCTCACCCCGCTGGTATTGTACATTATCCAGGGCCTGGTACCAGATGCCTTTCCTTAATGCATCCCGGCCATCCAGGTCCTCATCCTCGTATAGCACTGCTGGTTCCATTCTGCTGCTTTTAGGGTCGCTGTACTGGGACATGCGTTGCCCCCAACTTGTAAATCCACGAAATGGTGTCTCCTGTAGCTGTCCTTCTGGCTGTGGGAACAATTCCGCCGCTTGCCACCAGTGTAACGGTACCCCCCAACACATAGAAGGGGGCGCCCAGGCCTTTTCAGCCGATCCGCCCGTCCAGTGCTATAGGGACAGCTACTGCAGGACACCCAATCCCCCAAGCACGAGACACACGCTCTGTGGTTGAGGGTCAAGCAGAGAACTCTCTTCTTTATTAAAAACCAAGACATATATAAAAACCCATTTCCACATACACCGTAGGGGCAGTGACTACCCCTGGAGGAACTAAAGCTCCGTGCATGGCAGGAGCTATGGCTGGAGGATGCCTACCAGGCACTCTGGTGGTATATGGCACAGTATACACCCTGGACAGCCGAGCATGACAAGCCAGAGGGAGAGGAGTTTGGTGGTCCTGGCTTGTTATGGGAGTCATTTGCAGAGCCTGACTTCGGGAGCCCTGCGCAGACCAGACTTGAGGATATTTTCTATGAGAGGGAAGCTAGGCATGACTGGGATGACCCCCATGAGGTAGAGCAAGACCTTGTTCACCTAGCAACCCTGGAGTGGGAACTGGAGAAGGACTACCGAGATCTCTTCCATTCCATTGGGAAGGCTCAGCATTACAACAAGGTGAGAGACCCAGATCCAGACCCCTTCAGCTGGGAAGATATTGTAGAGATTTGTTGGGAGGAATCACAGGCGGCCGGTGGAGATGGGACCGAGGTCTCTCCACCGGCCCTACAGGGATGCTGGGTGGCTAGCCCAGATCCCCAGCGCCAGTGTGAAGTGCAGGGAGTGGAGAGCATTGTCTCCCCTCCCCAGCGGAAGTGTACCTTGCAAGGAGAGGAGAGCAGCGTCCTCCCTCCCCAGCGTCAGGGTGAGCTGCAGGGAATTGAGAGCTCAGACTCCATTCCCCATCGACAGAGTGATATGCAGGGAATTGGGAGCCCCGTCTCCATTCCCCAGCGTCAGGGTGAGCTGCAGGGAATTGAGAGCTCAGACTCCATTCTCCAGCAACAGGCTGAGCTACCAGGGGCAGAGACGGTCGGTCCTGTCCCCCAGCAACAGGGCTGTTTAGCCAAAGGGGATACCGTCGGTCTCCCCACCCTACAACCAGGCCCCAAACAGGCTACTTCCGTGGTAGCGCTGGCACCAGGGCAGAGTACCGCTGGTCTCTGCCCACTCAGCAACCCACCAAGGCAGCTTACCAGTGCCCAGCACAGCCGTGGTGAGGCACCTGGACATGGACAAGTTTCTCCTCTACCCAGGTGTAGTAACCAGTTATTGTGGGTGGGCTGTACTGCTGATTGTGTTTTGTGGGTGGCCTTCCAGACTAACCCGGAATCTGACCGGCAGGAGGTCAGATATCCGGTTAGTCTTTTTGGAAAGGGGGAAAGATGTGACGAGATCAGTCTCGTCAATGCGAATTGGAGAAGTCTGGAGGCCCACATTCTACCGTTTGACTACGGCCCACGTTGACTTTCCGCCTACATAAAAGCCATACTCCATTTTGTCAGAAAGGACTGTGATCTAACTTTTGAACCACTGGACCAATTTGTATCATTTTGACACATGTTTGTATTTGGAGTATGCTGATTCTGAAAATGTATGTTTTATGTGAATGTGATGCATACTTTTAAAGTTATGAAAAATGTGTAGAAATGTGTTACAGATTCTGACCATCCCCCTTTAGGTAAACACAGGGTGTCGCCTGGACTTGAACAAAGGGCCAGTGTATGGGGTTTCCCAGGGGCATAGACAAGGAGCAAACAGGAAGTTTCCATGAGGACAGTCTGGGTGAGAATGAGCATGGTAGCCATGCCTGGGGGGTGGCCCATGGGAGGAGTCTCATGGTTCCTACCCTGTCTGATTGGCCATAGGTAATTAGGGGTTGACCAAAGGTAGTCACTGCCCCTACGGTGTATGTGGAAATGGGTTTTTATATATGTCTTGGTTTTTAATAAAGAAGAGAGTTCTCTGCTTGACCCTCAACCACAGAGCGTGTGTCTCGTGCTTGGGGGATTGGGTGTCCTGCAGTAGCTGTCCCTATAGCACTGGACGGGCGGATCGGCTAAAAAGGCCTGGGCGTCCCCTTCTATGTGTGGGGGTACCGTTACAGGGGTACACAAGGATCATGGTACAGGAGAAGGTGGTACACAAGGATCATGGTAGAGGAGAAGGTGCTACACAAGGATCATGGTAGAGGAGAAGGTGCTACACAAGGATCATGGTAGAGGAGAAGGTGCTACACAAGGATCATGGTAGAGGAGAAGCTGCTACATAAGGATCAATGTACAGGAGAAGGTGCTACACAAGGATCATGGTAGAGGGGAAGGTGCTACACAAGGATCATGGTAGAGGAGAAGGTGCTACATAAGGATCAATGTACAGGAGAAGGTGCTACATAATGATCAATGTACAGGAGAAGGTGGTACACAAGGATCATGGCAGAGGAGAAGGTGCTACATAAGGATCAATGTACAGGAGAAGGTGCTACTCAAGGATCATGGTAGAGGGGAAGGTGCTACACAAGGATCATGGCAGAGGAGAAGGTGCTACATAAGGATCAATGTACAGGAGAAGGTGCTACTCAAGGATCATGGTAGAGGGGAAGGTGCTACACAAGGATCATGGTAGAGGAGAAGGTGCTACATAGGGTCAATGTACAGGAGAAGGTGCTACATAATGATCAATGTACAGGAGAAGGTGGTACACAAGGATCATGGTACAGGAGAAGGGGGTACACAAGGATCATGGTACAGGAGAAGGTGGTACACAAGGATCATGGTAGAGGAGAAGGTGCTACACAAGGATCATGTTAGAGGAGAAGGTGCTACAGAAGGATCATGGTAGAGGAGAAGGTGCTACACAAGGATCATGGTAGAGGAGAAGGTGCTACACAAGGATCATGGTAGAGGAGAAGGTGCTACACAAGGATAAAAGTACAGGAGAAGGTGCTACACAAGGATCATGGTAGAGGGGAAGGTACTACACAAGGATCATGGTAGAGGAAAAGGTGCTACACAAGGATAAATGTACAGGAGAAGGTGCTACACAAGGATCATGGTAGAGGAGAAGGTGCTACATAAGGATCATGGTACAGGAGAAGGTGCTACACAAGGATCATGGTAGAGGAGAAGGTGCTACACACGGATCATGGTAGAGGAAAAGGTTCTACACAAGGATCAATGTACAGGAGAAGGTGCTACACAAGGTTCATGGTAGAGGGGAAGGTGCTACACAAGGATCATGGTAGAGGGGAAGGTACTACACAAGGATCAATGTACAGGAGAAGGTGCTACACAAGGATCATGGTAGAGGAGAAGGTGCTACAAAAGGATCATGGTAGAGGAAAAGGTTCTACTTAAGGATCAATGTACAGGAGAAGGTGCTACACAAGGATCATGGTAGAGGGGAAGGTGCTACACAAGGATCATGGTAGAGGAAAAGGTGCTACACAAGGAGAAATGTACAGGAGAAGGTGCTACACAAGGATCACGGTAGAGGGGAAGGTGCTACACAAGGATCAATGTACAGGAGAAGGTGCTACACAAGGATCATGGTAGAGGGGAAGGTGCTACACAAGGATCATGGTAGAGGGGAAGGTGCTACACAAGGATCAATGTACAGGAGAAGGTGCTACACAAGGATCATGGTAGAGGGGAAGGTGCTACACAAGGATCATGGTAGAGGGGAAGGTGCTACACAAGGATCAATGTACAGGAGAAGGTGCTACACAAGGATCATGGTAGAGGGGAAGGTGCTACACAAGGATCAATGTACAGGAGAAGGTGCTACACAAGGATCATGGTAGAGGGGAAGGTGCTACACAAGGATCATGGTAGAGGGGAAGGTGCTACACAAGGATCAATGTACAGGAGAAGGTGCTACACAAGGATCATGGTAGAGGGGAAGGTGCTACACATGGATCATGGTAGAGGGGAAGGTGCTACACAAGGATCATGGTAGAGGAGAAGGTGGCACACAAGGATCATGGTAGTGGAGAAGGTGCTACACAAGGATGAATGTACAGGAGAATGTGCTACACAAGGATCATGGTAGAGGAGAAGGTGATACAAGGATCATGGTAGCGGAGAAGGTGCTACATAAGGATTTGCATAGCTATGACATGGCTCCCACGGGCTATTTCATGTAAGAACTTCCTGATACATAGCCAATATCTGGTGAGACTCACAAAGATCCTTATGTGTTACTTGTAGCGGAGAGGCAATATTCCCCAGGGTATCTCCGCTTATAATCCCAGTGAGGCTCAGGAACAAGTAAATGGTAAATCCACAGGCAAAGTTTCCACAGGTAAAATAATAGCAATATCCCAACCGCAATCCCAATAACTGGACGACACACAGTTTCAGGAGCAGAACTACTTTTTTAATTCGTTATATGCAGAAATATTTATACACATCTCTCCCCACAGGCAATACACATGCCCATATTTGGCCACACAATACACATAAAGAGAACAATAGGTGTGGTCACACCTCCCAGGGACTAGCCGGCTACTTTGATACAATAACAGACATTGATAACATAATGCTTCTGTCACAACCTACAATGATGATGGAGTATAGAGGATCCTAGTCCTCTTATCTCCTGTAGGTTTTAGACCTAAGATTTGGGTGACTCAGACCAATGGACCTTCTTTGTGGATGCAAGAGCATAAGTCCCAGCTTAAGGTAGTGTGCTCTGGGAACCCTGGAAGGAAGTCAGAAACGATCTCCTCTGCCAGCATATGCCCTTGGGTCAATAATACACCTGCACACAAAGTCTTGATGAAAATTATGAACCATGTTTTATTTTAGAACAGCATATTTAACCACATCACACAAGAATGGGTTATCCAGCCCCAAATGACGTCTGGCCAATCATGAAGGGGAACTGTGCGTGAACCAATAGTCCCCTCCCAGGTCCGCCCACTAGGCGAGGCCAACTAATTCATTGGGGTTTTGACTCTCCAGGGCAAAGCATACGTTGGTTCTCTTGTGCCCATGAGAAGCCTTCAGGCCATCCCATTGTTTCTGGGTGCCTGCCTGTCTGCTCTCCAGCTGTGAGCTTCCCATTGTTAGTTCTATGCTGGATACTTAGCTAATGGGATTAACAGGCCTTTGGGAACAAAGGAGGCGTGGCTGTATTCAATGGCTTCCCCTCTACAATATAATGACATACTAATATAATACCATACATTCATATTTACAAATACAACACACAATGTTTCACACACATAGAACCAACACATCCCACCAGCTCCCTCACATGACACCCATTACAATGAGCCTAAACATGGAAGGGATGGGGATATGCTAAGGGGTAAACTTATAATACTTTATCCCCTAGACCACAACACAACAATATATCCATAACAAGTGGGCCCCAAACCTTTTGTTCCTCCCCATGGCAACAGCATGTGGAAGACCACCCAGCCCAAAAGGGCCACCGCTTCCAGTCACAAAATGGCCCCAGCATAGTTCACACCAAATCCAATATGGCCACTGGCTGATTCATGACAGCTTCTCTTTGTTCCATCTTTCACAATGTGAACACTTTACACAATAGGGCTCTCCTGCCTCTAGGAGACCCTAATAGGATTATGTATTCTGCTAGGGGTCTGCAATAGTCTGGCTAATATTCTGCAGAGCATAAACCAACATACATATAGTAGGATCATATTTTAACCATAATAAGCATAAAACAGGGTAAAACAGTGATGGGTTCCGTTACATTACTTAAGCAGATGCAAATGTGAAGTCAGAAACCAGAAACTCAGAACTTCCCACAGCAACCCCAGTAAAGACACGGAAAGTCAGTAAATATTGTAACATTCATCTATAGATCTTTGTGTGTCCCACCCGGAAACGGACACATTAATGGGGTTATCAGACCCATCATATTATATGGTAATTGCTAACAACACTAGGTATTAAATGGCAGGAGATACACAGGTGGGAAAGCATTAACCCCTGGGGCTGTGTATTAATCAGATGTGTGCCGTCTGGTCTCACTCAAAAGAGTGACCCACCCTTAAAATACCCTGCGTCTGGGGTTTGCTGTTTCTCCTGTTCATGGTAGAATTGCCTGGCATTTCGGGGCTGGACCTCTCTAGTGAGTGGGACCAGACTGATATACTACAGGATATTTCTCCCTGTGAAGGGCACACGTGGCTAAAAGAGGTTGCTCTTAGGTAACCAGACCTATAGGACAAACCTACTCCATCTATTGTCCGTTCTCAGATTCAGCGCCTCTAATCTTGTGTAACAGCCAGTCACCACTGTGACAGATCCATCTATATGGACTGATATTGCTGGTTCGTCTGTGTAACGGAGCTGGAACACGCAGTCCAATATCTCCGCTGGTATACGGTCAAATACCCAAGAGGCACTACAGTTTCACCATTCCCGACCTCCCATATTGGACGACACACAATTTGGGAGTCAAATCAATACTGACTTTATTTTGTTATTGCAGAAATATTTATACCCATCTCTTCCCACAGGCAATACACATGCCCATATTTGACCACACAATAAACACAGAGAGAACAATAGGTGGGGTCACACCTCCCAGGGACTAGCCGGCTACTTTTATACAATACAAACATTGATAAGATAATGCTTATCTTTGTTCCGTCTTTCACAATGTGAACACTTTACACAATAGGGCTCTCCTGCCTCTAGGAGACCCTAATAGGATTATGTATTCTGCTAGGTGTCTGTAATATTCTGAGCTAATATCCTGCAGAGCATCAACCAACATACATATAATATAACAGTAGGATCATATTTTAACCAAGAATTAAATAACCATAAAACAGGGTAAAACAGTGATGGGTTCCGTTACAGTCTGTTTTGCCTCCATCCATGGAATAATATATATGGATGTATATAATAGTATGGGGTAGTCCTGTTGTACACATTGCAACATACATATTGCAATATGAGAAGGGCACCCAGCTGGACACAAAGGCTAATCACTTAAGTACACACACTTAAGTGATAGCAGCCAGGAACAATAAGGTCCTAACAGACAGAGAGACGCTTTAACTCTGTCTGATGGGCCAGAGGTAATCAGGGGTTGACCAAAGGTTGTCACTGCCCCTATTGTGTATGTGAAGGGTTAAAAAATGTGTGTTGTTTCAATAAAAGAGAGTTCACTTTTTGACCCTCAACATGGAGCGTGGTCTTGTTCTTGGGGGTGCCGTAATAACCACATCTTACAGAAGTTGTGCAATTCAATTATTTTTTACACGCAGAACCCTTGGGGTTTCAAGTGACGTCTCAGAGTTACATCTATATCCTCAGGCTTTGGCACACGACATGTACAAATGTTGTCTTTTGAGATTAGCTGTAGATTGCTCCAGAAGTTTCCTTACACCTTGGGATTTCAGAGCCACCATCTGGCTCTTTTATTTAAAGATTAAGGAAAATAAGTTCCCCGAATCCCATAAGAGCAAATGGTTCAATCTTATACTTTATATTATAATAATATATAATAATTAGCATTTCAGGCTAAGATGTTACATTTTAAGAAAGCTGTCTTTTTAGATACTGGGAAAAAGTCACATTTAAATGTTACAAACTAACAATATCAGCAGCTGAGAATAAAGACATTTTAGAGAAAATAATAATACAGTAATGCTACTGGTTATAGCATAAAGTGCACATAATAATACATATAATTGTATTTGGCTGTTATTAAAAGTGGAAGTGTTAGATAATTGAGATTAAAAATTGTGTATGTTAAAGGGATATGGAAGATTCCTGGATTTTACTAGGTTTACATAAAAAAGTCCTGCCACTGAACTAGTGATTTTCTTACACATGATAATGACACTGGACGGTGATAAGGAGCAGGCTCTTATTGGTATAGGTCATAATAAGGATAAGACTTTACTTATCTTTTATTGCCTAAGACTTTGTCTCTGGGACTATTATTCCAGCCTGGACATTCTCTTGTGGTTTGTCGCCGCCCTGCTGTGAGAAATGGGTAATCGCATGAGATAAAGTCATTACGATTTTTCCCCCTGAAATTTATGCTTAAAAACAGGTTGAATAATAGGTAATTACACCCTCATCTTTAGGATGGATTGCTAAATGGACCAATGGACTTGCCCAACAATCCCAGCTGTTGTTGGTTTGTCGTTGTCCGACTCTCCATGACCTCCTGGATGGCAACACACCAGACACATTTATGTCCATGCTCATCCATTTGGTTTTCATTGCAGAGATACTGGATTGGTTGCCAGTTCCTTCTCGCCAGCACAGCATACGATGCCTGGTATTCCTAGGTGGTCTCCCATCCAGACCAGGCCAAACCCGCCATTGGCTTCCATGGGGTGTGACCTCTTGGTTCCCTGATGGAATCGAACCCAGGTCACAGCGGTAAAAGCACCAAATCCTAACCACTGGACCACCCCTGACAACCACAACTAGATGTATTAATTAGCCACTGATTATTAATAACATTCACAGGCAATAATTTCACAACTTACAGATTTAGCTACTGCTCATCTCCACCCACTATAAGGTCAATGTCTATCAGGCAGTGATACATTTTCAGACACAAGGTTGTATCAACACTACGCTTTCTAATTGGCTGGAGACTTCCTGCATTAAAGTGGTTCCCTTGATCTAATAACATAAATCCAATGGAACACAAGATTCAGTAATACGATCTAGTGCAAACCACACGCATGTACTATAACAGCCCAGGCAAGAAGAAAAGCACGCCCAGCGCCAGTAATATTACTGGGCATGCTCTTCTTCTCCTGGATCTGACATACAATAACCCGAAATTCGATATGAATTTTAAAGGGACATTGAAAATGTTTTTTTCTTTATTGCACCACTATGTAATATCCCCTTCTAGATCGCTGCCTTGTCGTGGTGAAGGGGCTTCTGCATCTCAATGAAGCTGTGAGCTATACCATGTAGGGTCACCAAAGATAGACAGGTCATAGCAGAGACGTCAGACAAAGGAATTGTCAACCCGCTCACATATCTTTGCCAAGAACACCTTTTGGATGAACACCAAATACAAGATGTGCCAGGCATGCTGCAGTACATAGGGTCATGAAGTGTTGGACACGACTGAATGAATAAACAACAATATACGCACTCACATCTATCTATCTTTTGCATGACTATGTAATATCCTCTTTTAGATCCAAACCTTGTTGTGTGTGACGAGATCAGTCTCGTCAATGCGAATTGGAGAAGCTTAGAGGCCCACATTCTGCCTTTTGACTACGGCCCATGTTGACTTCCTCCTACAAAGACATAGAAGCCATACTCCATTTTGTAAGAAAGGACTGTGATCTAACTTTTGAACCACTGGACCAATTTGTATCATTTTGACACATGTTTGTATTTGGAGTATGCTGATTCTGAAAATGTATGTTTTATGTGAATGTGATGCATACTTTTAAAGTTATGAAAAATGTGTAGATATGTGTTACAGATCTGACCATCCCCCATTAGGTAAACACTGAGGTAGGAGCTAAGATGGCAGAACAAGATAAACCTCACAGGGTGTCGCCAGGACTTGAACAAAGGGCCAGTGTATGGGGTTTCCCAGGGGCATAGACAAGGAGCAAACAGGAAGTTTCCATGAGGACAGTCTGGGTGAGAATGAGCATGGTAGCCATGCCTGGGGGGGTGGCCCATGGGAGGAGTCTCATGGTTCCTACCCTGTCTGATTGGCCATAGGTAATTAGGGGCCGACCTAAGGTAGTCACTGCCCCTACGGTGTATGTGGAAATGGTTTTTTATATATGTCTTGGTTTTTAATAAAGAAGAGAGTTCTCTGCTTGACCCTCAACCACAGAGCGTGTGTCTCGTGCTTGGGGGAATTCATGGGGTGCTGTTGCAGACTGACTGCCAGGAGTGTGGGCATCTTTGGGGGTGCTTTTCCTGTTCAGCTGCTAGCGGCTATTCGTGAGGTTCCAGTTGCAGGCTTGGAGTATATTCCCCTTGGATCCGTTCTTGGGGGAATGGGTGTCCTGCAGTAGCTGTCCCTATAGCACTGGACGGGCGGATCGGCTAAAAAGGCCTGGGCGCCCCCTTCTATGTGTGGGGGTAACGTTACACTGGTGGCAAGCGGCGGAATTGTTCCCACAGCCAGAAGGACAGCTACAGGAGACACCATTCTGTGGATTTACAAGTTGGGGGCAACGCATGTCCCAGCACAGCGACCCTAAAAGCAGCAGAATGGAACCAGCAGTGCTATACGAGGATGAGGACCTGGATGGCCGGGATGCATTAAGGAAAGGCATATGGTACCAGGCCCTGGATAATGTACAATACCAGCGGGGTGAGAGTCTCCCCAGTGAAGAGCAGCGGTTGCAGAAGCAAGTGGCCCTGCGCATGCCCTTCCTGGGAGAGCAGCCCCTTGAGGAATGGGTGGAGGAACTAAAGCTCCGTGCATGGCAGGAGCTATGGCTGGAGGATGCCTACCAGGCGCTCTGGTGGTATATGGCACAGTATACACCCTGGACAGCCGAGCATGACAAGCCAGAGGGAGAGGAGTTTGATGGTCCTGGCTTGTTATGGCAGTCATTTGCAGAGCCTGACTTCGGGAGCCCTGCGCAGACCAGACTTGAGGATATTTTCTATGAGAGGGAGGCTAGGCATGACTGGGATGACCCCCATGAGGTAGAGCAAGACCTTGTTCACCTAGCAACCCTGGAGTGGGAACTGGAGAAGGACTACCGAGATCTCTTCCATTCCATTGGGAAGGCTCAGCATTACAACAAGGTGAGAGACCCAGATCCAGACCCCTTCAGATGGGAAGATATTGTAGAGATTTGTTGGGAGGAATCACAGGCGGCCGGTGGAGATGGGACCGAGGTCTCTCCACCGGCCCTACAGGGATGCTGGGTGGCTAGCCCAGATCCCCAGCGCCAGTGTGAAGTGCAGGGAGTGGAGAGCATTGTCTCCCCTCCCCAGCGGAAGTGTACCTTGCAAGGAGAGGAGAGCAGCGTCCTCCCTCCCCAGCGTCAGGGTGAGCTGCAGGGAATTGAGAGCTCAGACTCCATTCCCCATCGACAGAGTGATATGCAGGGAATTGGGAGCCCCGTCTCCATTCCCCAGCGTCAGGGTGAGCTGCAGGGAATTGAGAGCTCAGACTCCAGTCTCCAGCAACAGGCTGAGCTACCAGGGGCAGAGACGGTCGGTCCTGTCCCCCAGCAACATGGCTGTTTAGCCAAAGGGGAGACCGTCGGTCTCCCCCCCCTACAACCAGGCCCCAAACAGGCTACTTCCGTGGTAGCGCTGGCACCAGGGCAGAGTACCGCTGGTCTCTGCCCACTCAGCAACCCACCAAGGCTGCTTACCAGTGCCCAGCACAGCCGTGGTGAGGCACCTGGACATGGACAAGTTTCTCCTCTACCCAGGTGTAGTAACCAGTTATTGTGGGTGGGCTGTACTGCTGATTGTGTTTTGTGGGTGGCCTTCCAGACTAACCCGGAATCTGGCCGGCAGGAGGTCAGATATCCGGTTAGTCTTTTTGGAAAGGGGGAGAGATGTGACGAGATCAGTCTCGTCAATGCGAATTGGAGAAGCTTAGAGGCCCACATTCTGCCTTTTGACTACGGCCCATGTTGACTTCCTCCTACAAAGACATAGAAGCCATACTCCATTTTGTAAGAAAGGACTGTGATCTAACTTTTGAACCACTGGACCAATTTGTATCATTTTGACACATGTTTGTATTTGGAGTATGCTGATTCTGAAAATGTATGTTTTATGTGAATGTGATGCATACTTTTAAAGTTATGAAAAATGTGTAGATATGTGTTACAGATCTGACCATCCCCCATTAGGTAAACACTGAGGTAGGAGCTAAGATGGCAGAACAAGATAAACCTCACAGGGTGTCGCCAGGACTTGAACAAAGGGCCAGTGTATGGGGTTTCCTAGGGGCATAGACAAGGAGCAAACAGGAAGTTTCCATGAGGACAGTCTGGGTGAGAATGAGCATGGTAGCCATGCCTGGGGGGGTGGCCCATGGGAGGAGTCTCATGGTTCCTACCCTGTCTGATTGGCCATAGGTAATTAGGGGCCGACCTAAGGTAGTCACTGCCCCTACGGTGTATGTGGAAATGGTTTGTTTTATATATGTCTTGGTTTTTAATAAAGAAGAGAGTTCTCTGCTAGACCCTCAACCACAGAGCGTGTGTCTCGTGCTTGGGGGAATGGGTGTCCTGCAGTAGCTGTCCCTATAGCACTGGACGGGCGGATCGGCTAAAAAGGCCTGGGCGCCCCCTTCTATGTGTGGGGGTAACGTTACATTGTGTTCAAGGTGCTTGTGTACCTAAATGAAGCTGTGAGTTATACCATGTAGGGTCACCCAAGTCATTGCAGAAATATAAGACAAATCTTGGTTAAGGAACTGGCAACCCACTCCAGTAACCTTGCCAAGATAACCTTATGGATAAACACAGACAGATGTGCCTGGCGTGCTGCGTCCATATGGTCACTGAGAGTCGGACATGACTGAACAACAACAACAATTATGAGTCAGTCCAGTGGCAACCTCACCTTATAAAAAATGCCTTATAAAACAAAAAAATATGCATGAATTTAATAAAAGTCACAATGTTTTCTTCACTTGTATTTAGTGCCCGGGTGATGATGTACAGCAGCAGTGATTAATGTTATTTTTTTATACTGAAGGGGAGGGGGGGGGCAGTGTCTCAAGGTAGGAGTTACATGAGGTGTCAGCATCTACAGTTTGCCACGTCCGCTGTGTAGCTGTTGACGCAAAGAAAATGTCATTAAGTCTCTTTGTGTGAACTACACGGGAAAGTTCCCAGGAAAGTAAATAAGGTTTGTATGAGGATGTGCAATGCCAGATTAGCCTGGAGGTATTTTCTGGGTACCTGGGAAACTTGTTGTTATTGTTCAGTCATGTCCAACTCTCTGTGACCCTATGCACAGCAGCACACCAGGTACATCTTTCAGCCACCGCCCTTCTGAGCTCCATCAAGATCATGTTCATTGCTTCAATTACCTCATCAATATATCTCCGTCTCTGCCATCCCCTTCTTCGGGTGCCTTCAATCTTTCCCAGCATCAGCGGCTCTTCTGTAGGCAATCCTGTCTTCTCAGGATATGGCCAAAATATAAGAGCTTCAGCCTCATGATCAAACCTTCTAGTGAACAGTTTGTTTTGATTTCCTGCAGTACTGATTTATTGGATCTTCTTGCAGTCCAAGGGACTCTAAGCAGTTTTCACCAACACCACAAGTCAAAAGTGGCAATTCTCTGGCGCTCGGCCTTCTTTATGGTCTAGCTCTCACATTCGTATGTTACTACTGGGAATGCCAGAGACCTATCTATGCGGACCTTTGTTGATAGTTTAATATCTTTACTTTTTACTTGCTTGTCCAGGCATATATAACCATGTAAATGCTGTTTGCCACACAATGTAAAGCTTTTTCTACTCTGAGGACCTTCGGCGCTCATTGCAAGCCGCTACTCTTGTGTACTTTTGGTAATCTGAGCACTTTCAGCACTCATCAGAAAGACAGATATATATATATATATATATATATATATATATATTTTTTTTTTTTTTTTTTCTTTTTTTCTTCCTTTCCGTGGTTCCTAGCATTTTTGTACCTCGTACGTCCCTGGCAAAAGTCGTACGTGCCTGGAATTTATTTGCACGCTTTGGGGTTGTGTAATCTTGTATTCATTTTTTTGGGCCGCCATTTTTTTTTCTCGCTCAGCCGATTTTCAAGTGACGAAACTCCTTAAATTCAACTATAATTCGCGTGCATCCTCACTGGCAGATGTCGTGGCTGTCCCCCCATGCTATGTGTGATGTTTTTTTTATTTAAGTGTTTTCGTTCATTTTGCATTTTCCGCGGCTCGTGGTTTTTTTGTCTAAGTCCGTATTTCCTCATTGCGCGTTATTTTAAGTCCCGCGGGTCGTATATATTTTTTTTCTAAGTGGCGTGGTTGTTTTTTTTTAAAAGTCGCGCTTTTCTGGGTTGTTTTTTAAACCGGGAGTGAGGAGCCGTAGAGCCTCCACCTCCGCAAATGCGGCGAGCTTGCAAAGTGTGACAACAACTCGCAGTTTGATAACTATTACATGTGATGCATCTATATTATACTGCGGGGGTTCCCTTGTGGTCCAGTGGTTAGGATTTGGTGCTTTCACTGCTGTGACCTAGGTTCAATTCCAGTCAGGAAACCAAGAGGTCACACCACCCTAAAGCCATGCAGGATTGGGTCTGGTCAGTACTTGGATGGGAGACTACCTAGGAATGCCAGGAGCTGTATGCTGTGTCCCACTGGAGAAGAAACTAACAACCCACTCCGGTATCTCTCAAGTGGGTTGTCAGTTATACCAAGTGGATCAGCAAGGTGCGTTGCGATCCATGAGGTCACGGAGAGTCGGACACGACTGAGCGACACAAACACATAACCTGCACTCGAATCTGAATGTACAGGAGGATGTTTCTATCTGCACCATGGGAATGTGGCAGCCACAAGAGAAAATAACAGACAACAGCAGGCAAGAAAAAACAAAATGGAAAACTGCAGTAAGCCATATAAAAGCTGCAAAAGGTAAAGGGTATGTTGATATATTTACTTTCTAAAAATATTGAAAATCCAAGCTAAACTAACAAAAAAATCATTGTTTGTCGTGGCCAATCAGAGGCAGCTAAAACAATGAAGCAATGAACATGAGCTTGGGGGAATTCAGAGGGGCAGTGGCTGACAGATGTGCCTGGTGTGCTGTGATCGATAGATTCACAAAGAGTAGGGCATGACTGAATGAATAAGCAAGAGCAACAAAATAATTTATTATATTTTAAAATCATGTTGCCCTGTTTAAACTTAATGTTCCCTTAAAATGAAAATGTCTCAAATTCCTACTATAGAGACCAGTTTAAGACACTTTCCTCACATCAGCACTAGATGGCGCTATTTACTACTTTGCTGTTACTATTTTGTCCTGTCTCGGCTCCGGTTCTTCCGGGTTTGTGGACGCATCATATTCTAAAGACACAAGATGTCGGAGGGCTGGAGGCCATGGATGGCAGCAGCTTGTGCCTGTATGGCGGCCTTGGTGTGGGTGTTCAGTGGACCGTGGGTATTTCTCCCGCTGCTGGCCGCGGCCACGCTGTTGTTTCTCCAAGACAAGCCGGACAGCGGCCATGTTTGTGTGCTTGTGTTGGGAGACCTGGGCCGTAGCCCGCGGATGACGTATCACGCACTGTCACTCGCAAGTCATGGGATCAATGTGACCCTCGCCGGCTTCCGTGGTGAGATGCGTTGCTATGGTAGTATTATTCATTGCTAGGAGCGATGCATTATCGTCTAGAAATGGCGGGGCGTAGCTTCTCCATCTCGAATCTGATTGGTTCTTTCACGAAGTGAGTGACAGGGGAGGCCATTGTTTTAAAATTTATGTAAATAGAAACATTTTATAAAATCAGAAACTGCTTCTTTAAAATAACTAAAATTGATAAACCTTTCAATTACTCTTAATGAGGGATTTCATTTTCTCAGTGCATACCGTCTGGTACTTTCACTATAAGGCCTGTTTAAAGCATGGGCAGTTTTAGCTGCCACATTCCCATTTTGCATGCAGATTGAAGCTTCCTGGTGCATTCAAAGTCTCCCGCCTCATGAAGTTGATCGTGGAAATCTAAATGATAGATTTCACTGCGGCATAGTTCCCTTAAAAAAGGCAATACATTTATTGCTGTATTATTTTTTTTTTATATATTTTGCCTGTTTTCTGTGTTTATCAATATTTACAAAATTATTTTGCACAAAAAAACTTTTTTTAATTATTTTAAGAATCAACTGGCATTCTATTGTTTTAATTAATCTGCCATTAATTCACTTAATACTACTAAAAAGAAAATCTGGATAGAATCACAGTTATTGTTTCCTGCAGCGCCTATTTTGGACGTCTCCAGAGCGTAGCCAATTATATATGGCAGCTGGCTTGGTGATTATATAAGGGGGCATGGAGGCATTCAGCAAACATATCCACCATAGCTGTCATGGATAAAATGTGCAAGTTATCTGACTTTGAAAAGAGGATGGTCATTGGCTTTCAGGCCAAGGGTTGCAGTATTCCTGAAACAGCACAGTTTGTGAACTGTTTGCGCGCTGCTGTGGTTAAAGCGTACCGTGACTGGACATATGACACCATCACGAAAAAACGTGGAAACTGCAGAGCACCATGCGCCATTAATGTCAGAGGTGAACGTCGGATGTGAAGGTGGGTGAGGGCCAACCGACACGCTACAGTTGGACAACTCACAGCCCAAACAAACCTGAGGGCTACCAGACCTGTTTCTAAGACACCAGTACAGAGGACCCTGTTGCATATCTGGCCCCCGACGCAAACGGCTGGTCACTGCACCCATGCTGACGAGGGTTCATTTTCAGAAATGGCTTCATTTTGCACAACAGTACAGAAAGTGGACCTCTTCTGATTCCCAAAGGGTTGTTTTCTCTGAATCACATTTTCTGCTCCGTCGACTTTATGGAAATGAGAAGGTCCTCCTGGTGAGGAGGCAAAGAGAGAGTTTGTTTGACACATAGCAGCTGCTTGTCTCTCCTAGGGACTGACTCAAACCATCTCCATTTACTTGAGTGGAAGATCCAATATGCTTCATCCATTGTTGGAGGAACACAAGCTGGTGGCGGCAGTGTTATTTTCTGGGGAATGTTTTCTTTGCATTTTCTGGGTCCACTTATACCTCTGGAAGTCACTCTCAATTGATTGGGTTATCTATCCAATCTTCTTTATCAAGTGCACCAGTACATGTTGACTGTCTTCCTTGGAGCCGATTGGGATCTTGCATCAGAACAATGCGACATGCCATATCGCCAGAATTGTCCGACTTGACAAAGAGAGGTTGCTCTAGAAAGCTCGTCATTATTAGTATGGAAACTTCTTGTTCAATAAAAAAGTATTACTATATACTGCAATACTCTATTTATTCATGTAGATTAGTGGACACGCACACAAAATAAAGACAAAATAATGTAAATTTAAAAGTTATATTTTATTAAATGTGCAGGAAACAACTGTGATTCTATCCGTGTTTTCTTTTTATTTGTATTCCTGTGTATATCATCAAAGCAGTATATAAATATAGGACTACAGGGGTCCTTTAAGTTATTACTTTTTTGTTCTTGCTTGTCCTATAATTGCTTTCTATTGGGGTCTCATTTGATTCTATTATAAAATGCATCTCGTTGTGGAATCTTTTATTTTTATTATTATTATTATTATTATTATTATTGTTGTTGTTTATTTGTAATGCACCAACATATTCAGTAGCACTATGCATGGGTTAAGTTCCAGGCAGAGACAAAAACAATATAAACACATTGCAAAGGATGGAGGGTCCTGTCTTTGAGCTTCGAATCCAGTGTCCGTAGAGCTTTCCTCAAAGCGCCATGCAAGATTGTAAGTTTGCGAGCTTTCAATCTAAAGGTAGAAACAAATGGATATCCAAAGTTCCCTCCTTAGTGACAGTTCAGGGATTAGTAAAAGAGTGGCTGCCATCAGTAAATTATATCTGAATATAATAGTTAATACATTAATTTATTATATTTTTCATACTAAAACATATTTCCAATTGACTTAAAAATAATATCATAAATATTGGATTTTAGTGGTGAGTGATTTTAAACCAGCTGGCAAAAATAGCCTGAATTCATGTGTAAATAAAAGGATATGGTTTCTTGTTGTTACTAGGTATAAAATTATATCTATGTATATAATTTACTTTTATGTATTTTATTTTATTAAAAAGTGTTTATAAGCTCTGTTTTTACTGCCTAAAATCAAACAAATAGTCCCTGTATGGGTCTGCCCACTCCAGCGTATGCAGACACAAATTCTGTAGGACTGTATTTGTAGTGTCCTATCCTATTAGGGACCAGGTCTCAGCAGCATGTTGCTGAGAGATGTTTACTGATTGGTTAGTATGAGACACTGCACACCCAATACTGCAGAGTCTGTGTCTTCATGAGCTGCAGAGGGAAGGTAATATTTGTTTGATTTTAGGCAGTAGCAACAGAGCTAATAAGTACTAGTTAATAAATAAAGTACATAAAAGTAAATAAATACACAGGGATGTTATAAACCTAGTTACATCCAGTTAAGATTGCATACCTTTTTAAGGGATGACAAATTCCATTAAAGGGCCACACAATAGAGTTTCAACTATTTATTACTAATTATTTTCTTCAAATACTGGCTAATAAAATTAGTACTTGGGGGAAAAAATAATATGGTAACTTTTAAAAATTCAGTTTATGGATCTGCTTTTATTCATTGAATTATCCACAGCTGCCATCTCGATCATCGGCATATAAAAACTGTACTGTACAATAATTGACAATTATTTAGGCAATTGACAATTTTCTCTTGTTTTCACAGAAAGTGTTCCCCACAAAGACATTCTGAATAACAAGAAAATAAAAATCCGTCCAATTCCTGAATTCAAAATGATGAAAGGTAATTTGTATTTGGTTGTGATTCCATTAAAGTAGCCGGTCTGTATTCTACATGTAGTTTGTGTACAATATGAGAGGCGATGAATAGTCTACTCTAAGAAGGATATCGAGGATGGAGGCTTGGCCGCACCATAGGGTAAGGGTTAAAATGGCTACGCAAGTAAATTAAGCTGGTCTGATCCTAGGAGAGACAAGCAGCTGCTGTGTGTCAAACAAACTATCATCAGCTACAGGGTATAAAACAGGGCATCTGAATTTAAACAGAGGTCTCTTTTCTGCAAATTTACACACAAGAAAATGTATATGAAGGCTTAATATATAATAAACACAATAATACATGGATGGGGGTAGTACTTATCTGCCCTTTATAGAAATGATATGGTCTGCTTTGGGAAAAGGTCCTCTTTTGATAAAGGTCCTTTTTGGAGAAGGTCCTTTTTGGTTCTTAGAAGAATATGATTTGATTGAAGACTGAAATTCTCATAGGAATTATTCTTGCACTACTGTAGTCTTGATCCAAATGGGATCACCATATACCAGAAGAAACTAGAAAGGCATCCCGTACTAACCAATAGAAACACTACATTCAAGTACGGTTTTAATCCCTATACTAATCTTCGAGCCAACAGCAGCACAGTGGGCGAAAATCCAGCTTTCTTGTGGTAAGAACAAAAGACAACGCATCCCATGATGCATTGCTGCGGAGACAGACAGACATTGCAACAAAGTTGTACCTGCCACTGATTGGCCAATATTAATTATTTTATGCTAATTTAATGTTTATATTTGGATTCTTTGATGCAAAAAATGTTTTCATACCCTCTATCAGATGTATAATCTACAAAACTTCCATATATTTCCTGTAATCGCATGCTATAAAATGTGCAAGTTCAGTTTACTGTAACATTCTGCGTCTTTCAGTTGGTCCCAGGATCTTGCAGTATGTTATCAAGGTTGCCGTGCAGTCTCTTCAGTTGCTTTATGTTCTCCTGAAAATCGACCCTCCCTCTCACATCCTGCTTCAGGTAAGGAGCGCACTGTGCTCTAAACAGAAATACACCTTGTTCATCACCTATGGCCCCTAAGTATTTAAAAGGGCCATACAGGGGATTTGGGGCGATATGAGATGTGTCAGGGCTGTATGAGACCCCTGAGCCTTATGTTGCCCTCCACTGGTCTATACACAACTCAGCAGCATGTTAGTATGAGACACTGCAAGTACAGAGTCTGTGTCTTCATGAGCTGCACAGGGCTGACCAATACAGGGACTATTTGTTTGATTTTAGGCAATAGAAACAGAATTTATAAGCACTTCTTCATAAACTAAAGTACATAAAAGTAAATAGATAAACAAAGATATTATATACCTAGTAAAATCCTATAACCTTCCATATCCCTTTAAGGAGAAAATTGCATATTCAATATGCATACATAACGAACATAAGCAGAACAACAACTTCATTTTGGGGTCCCAGGATCCTTTTAAGGGGACCATGATAGCGGTCACACAATTGTGTTTTATGTGTTTAACTAATTCCCAATGAAATCCGTATTTGAACAAAAATCATTGTACCTTTAAAATCTTTAATTTGAACTTTAGTGTTTAAGACATAAGCAGATTTCTTCTCTTCACACCCTAATTAGGGCCCAGGCCTAGGGAGTCTTGATCTCCCACTATAATGAGGGCAAACTAGTAGACATTTTAGGACAGCATCCTGGGCTAATCACCTCCCATTCACTTGAAACAGTGCATGGAGAGAGCCTGGAATAGCAAAGTTCAAATGTAAGTTTTTAAACCTACAGTACATTTAAATGTTGTACATTTAAATCTCAAAGGCATTTGATAAAAAATAATTTATTATCCTTTCTCTGTAGCTTTATTCTGTATTTTAACAAGACCTCCCTGATATTGTTTTTTTATCTATAAGGTAGAATCCCCCTGGCCTCCCCAGCATTGCTGCGACGTGGTTTGTTTGCCTGCTCAGAAGAAGCAAACTGATAATCGACTGGCACAACTATGGATATTCAATAATGAGCCTATCAAACGGCCCAAATCACCCCATCGTCCTTATTGCAAAGTGGTTTGTATATGTTTATCATGCAGATAAAATTGCATTATGTTTTTTCACATTCCAAATTTTTTACTGTTAAACTTTTAACCATAGTGCATGCTCTAATTATATATATATATATATATATATATATATATATATATATATATATATATATATATAGATAGATAGATAGATAGATAGATAGATAGATAGATAGATAGATAGATAGAGAGAGAGAGTTAGGTAGCAGTGAATGTCCAGTAATCCAGTTGAATAATCAGAGTATTGCAGTGAATAGTGATACCTTTTTATTGGACAAACATATTCATAATAAAGCGACGAGCATTCGAGAGATAATGTTCCTCTTTATCAAGTCAAAAAGCGATACCTGTAATCTCTTACTTATATTAAGTACTTAAATACTACAAAGGGGAAGAGACAGAAGATCTTGCATCATCCTAAAGTATAATTAGTAGTATATTGGTATTTCCTACTAATTTAGACCAATTCTAAATATATAATCATATTCGGAATAGTAATAGCATCAGCTCTGATTTTAAATAACTTGCTAAGCTGTGGCCTTAAAATCTAACTTAGTCCACTTTACTGCTTTAAAATTAAAAAAAATATATTAATAAGGTGTGTGTATATATATATATATATATATATATATATATATATATATATATATATATATCAATTTCACTCTATTTTCTCCATTTGGAGCCACAGCCAAACACAGGGCCTTCCAGTTAGGAGGTACCCTCATGGGTGATAGCTAAGGTCCAATATAATCTGTCTCTATCTCTCAACAGTCCGTATCTACCTAGGGCACCACTGCTAATAGACCCATTGCTCTAGCTCGCAAATAAAGTCTGACCCACAAATGAAAAATGGATCCAGTTTCTATCAAAAATACTATGAGTACTAAATAAGACTCCCAAGGGCTTATTGAAACATTTATTAGAGCTGTAACAGCAATTATACACACAATACTGTACTTTAAAAGTACGGGAAGGCATGGAAATACATTAGAATGAATTGCACAATAGTCTCAAACCCACAAGTATGCAATTAAAAAATATAATTTTGAACTTTTATTTCTGAGTAACATTGATACTGGGACTCAAGGGGTTAATACATATCATGAAACCAACATGGACTAAAACAGATGATCTAATGTATTTTATCAGTTGCTTGATTGGCAAATATTACGTATTGGCACTAATTAATTAGTAGCCTCCAATTGCAGATTACGTCTAACTTCCATGTTTTACTGAAGTCAGGATGACGACTCATTTACTATTGGCTGTGTCTAAGAAGTAAATTACGGGTTTGCTTAAATATTGTCAGATTATATGATCATGCTCCCTGAAATCAGACTTCAAAAGGCAGGGCTTACAGGTTTAGATTTAAGGAGGTAAATTGTGAGCGTGAGTCAATAAAATACATCTAAACATTTACAGAAAGAAACAGCCAAAATGACGGGTTAGAGTCACTTACGGGC
>CM050172.1:97162555-97170055 GCA_027410445.1 Discoglossus pictus
GCTGAGATGTGGTCCCTGATAGGCTAGGACACTGCACTGCACATCAAGCCCTACAGAGTCTGTGTCTGTATGCTGCAGTGGGCAGTCCCATACATGTACTATTTGTTTGATTTTAGGCAGAGCTTATAAGCACTTCTTAATAAAATACATAAAAATAAATAGATACACTTGGAAAATCCAGAAACCTTCCGTATATCTTTTATCACCTCCTCTCTGATTTAAAGGAGCAACGTATTTATCTAGCAAGAGGGGCCAGTTATCTTGATTATGAACTGATCATTATTGCAATTTCTATTTAATCATTTATATTGGCAATGTTCAATATTACATTTTGTTTCTAAAATTTATAGTTTCAACTTCTAGCTGAATGTTTGTCTCCACCCTAATGCAGTCATTAAAGGGTGGATGGCTCTAAATGGTTTTAAAGACAATTAGATATTGTAATAGAATAAACAATAATTCAGTGGCAAGCAAAACATATACAGTGCCTCCCAAAAGTATTCACCCCCTTGACTTTTTCCGTATTTTGTTGCATCACAGCCTTAACTTCAATGTTTTGTTAATCTGAATTTTATGTGGTGGATCAGAACACAATAGTCTAAGTTGGTGAAGTGAAATGAGAAAAATATATACATAAAACTATTTTTTAGAAATAGGAAACAGAAAATTGGCATGTGCGTATGTATTCACCCCCTTTGTTATGAAGTCCATAAAAAGCTCTGGTGCAACCAATTACCTTCAGAAGTCACATAATTAGTGAAATGATGTCCACCTGTGTGCAATCTAAGTGTCATCTGTCATTACATATATACACCTTTTTTGAAAGGCCCCAGAGGCTGCAACACCTAAGCAAGAGGCACCACTAACCAAACATTGCCATGAAGACCAAGGAACTCTCCAAACAAGTAAGGGACAATGTTGTTGAGAAGTACAAGTCAGGGTTAGGTTATAAAAAAAATATCAACATCTTTGATGATCCCCAGGAGCACCATCAAATCTATCAGAACCAAATGGAAAGAACATGGCGCAACAGCAAACCTGCCAAGAGACGACCGCCTACCAAAACTCACAGACCGGGCAAGGAGGGCATTAATCAGAGAGGCAGCACAGAGACCTAAGGTAACCCTGGAGGAGCTGCAGAGATCCACAGCAGAGACTGGAGTATCTGTACATAGGACGACAATAAGCCATACGCTCCATAGAGTTGGGCTTTATGGCAGAGTGGCCAGAAGAAAGACATTATTTTCAGCAAAAAGAGAGACTCCTAAAATGTATGGAGGAAGGTGCTCTGGTCTGATGAGACTAAAATTGAACTTTTTGGCCATCAAAGAAAACGCTATGTCTGGTAAAACCAAACACATCACATCACCCAAAGAGCACCATCCCCACAGTGAAACATGGCGGTGGCAGCATCATGCTGTGGGGATGTTTTTCAGCAGCCGGGACTGGGAAACTGGTCAGAGTTGAGGGAAAGATGGATGGTGCTAAATACAGGGATATTCTTGAGCAAAACCTGTACCCCTCTGTGCGTGATTTGAGGCTAGGACGAAGGTTCACCTTCCAGCAGGACAATGACCCCAAACACACTGCTAAAGCAACACTTGGGGGGTTTAAGGGGAAACATGTAAATGTGTTGGGATGGCCTAGTCACAGCCCAGACCTCAATCCAATAGAAAATCTGTGGTCAGACTTAGGGATTGCTGTTCACAAGCGCAAACCATCCAACTTGAAGGAGCTGGAACAGTTTTGCAAGGAGGAATGGGCAAAGATCCCAGTGGTAAGATGTGGCAAGCTCGTAGAGACTTATCCAAAGCGACTTGGAGCTGTGATTGCCCCAAAAGGTGCCTCTACAAAGTATTGACTTTAGGGGGGTGAATAGTTATGCACATTGACTTTTTCTGTTATTTTGTCCTATTTGTGGTTTGCATCACAATAAAATAAAAAAATAAAAGACCTTCAAAGTTGTGGCATGTTCTGTAAATTAAATGATGCAAATCCTCAAACAATCCATGTTAATTCCAGGTTGTGAGGCAACAAAACACGAAAAATGCCTAGGGGGGTGAATACTTTTGCAAGGCACTGTACATACATGTGTGTCTATAAATATATATTATGCTTAAAATACCCAACTTTTAAGCTTAATTATTTAACCCTTATTATTTAACTTTATTTAATTAAATTTGTTTTTTATATGTCCTTTTTTTTTAATACCTAGGCCATTTGCATTAATGTTCTGTTAATAAATCTTCAGTGTGTGAATTTTTATCTTTCTTTTTGCAGAAGATGAAGACTTTTCTGTATTATTGAAATCCTTGCAAGGTGAGTAAATGTCACTTTTTTGGTTATTCCCTAAAAATGATCTGTCTGAATATTTTTGTTGCGTTGCTCTGTTTTGAATCTAGTTGAGTATGTATGTGTGCGTTGTACAGACGTGCCCGACTCTCTGTGACCTAACGGACCACAACACTCCATGCTGATCTATTTGGTATTCATGACAGAGATACTGGAGTGGGTTGCCAGTGCCTTCTCCAGTGGACCATCATATTGCTCCTGGTATTCCTAGCTTGTCTCCCATCCAAGTACTGACCAGGCCCAACCCTGCATGGCTTCAGGGTGGTGTGACCTCTTGGTTCTCTGACTGGAATCAAACCCAGTTTGCTGTGATTGGCTGTTGAATTTAATGGTAAGTACTCAACTAGCCAATCGCAGCAAAATTCCAAGGCCTATTACTTAAAGGGTCGCTGTAGTGGTCATAAAATAAGTTTATTAGCAATAAATCCATTAATATAGTGCAGCTTTTAAAACTTACATTTAAACTTTAGAATTGCAGAAATAGGTAGAGCTGCTTTTAACCATCTCTGGGTGTCCTGAGAAGAATCTGCCCTGGAGGCTGTCCTAATTTTTTTCTGACTGCCTGCAGTGGCCATGGAAGCAGATAAAGACTCCTATAAGGAAAGATCCTCTCCCACATTTGGACCCCTAACAGGGGGTGGAAAGAGGCAGATTTGATATATATGGTGTAATATTAAAAGCTACAATAAAATGTTGTTCAGATACTGATTTTATTGTTAATTAGTTATTAATAAATAAAGTACTATTGTATGATCACTATAGTAACCCCTTAAAGGGATTGTCAGTCCTGCAATGTTATCCTGGGTTCCCTGGTGGTCCAGTGGTTACAATTCGGTGCTTTCAACACCGCAACCTGCGTTTAATTCCAAGTCAGGGAACCAAGATGTCACACCACCCTGGAGCCATACAGGGTTGGGCCTAGTCAGTACTTGGATGGGAAACCACCGAGAAATACCAGGAGCTGAATACTGTGGCCTACTGGAGAAGGAACTGGGAACCCACTCCAGTACCTCTGCCATGAAACCCAAAGTAGATCAGCATGACCATAGACATAAAGATGTGCCTGATGTGTTATGGTCCATGAGGTCACAAACAGTTGGAAATGACTGAACAATGTAAACAAAAAAATATTGCCCTGTTACTATAAGCAGAGCCTCATTTGGACATTTTATTTTTATCTTATATACATGTTTTAACAAGATTAACAAAGTAAAGGTCTGCAGTATATTAGCAAAAACTGTACATGTTTGTGGTAGTTTTCTGCTAACTTCTATTATCTAATCTAATGCTTTAGTCTGTAAACTGATAAACTCTCAGATATAACCTAAAACTATGCTTTTATGCCCAAGATGTACAAAGATGTTACAAACTTCACAAACATGACATTTTTCCCAATCTTCACTATTTTAATTGAATCCTCATCAGTGTAATTGTTATATAAAATGTTTATTTTACTTCCTTCAAAGAAACCCCAAAAGTAATAGATTTGCAGCTTGACATTTGGTCACAGTTATGGAAGATGGCAGCTCTCATGAGAGAGATCAGGAAGAAAAAGAGAGGGTCCAAAAGGTAAAAATCTGTTACTCTGGGGGCTTCTTAGGTACAGTGAGGGGAACAAGTATTTGATCCCCTGCTGATTTTGAACGTTTGTCCACTGACATTATTATTATTATTATTATTATTATTATTATAAAGAAATTATTAGTCCATAATTCTAATGGTCTGTGTATTTTAACAGCGAGAGACAGAACAAAAAAACAAAACAAAAAACAAGAAAAATGCATGTCAACAAAAGTTATAATATGATTTGCAGGTCAATGAGGGAAATAAGTATGTGATCCCCTATCAATCAGCAAGATTTCTGGCTTCCAATTGTCTTTTAAAGGGAGTGCTCCTAATCTCAGCTTGTTACCTGTATAACAGACACTTGTCCACAAAAGCAATCAATCAATCATGTTCCAAACGCTCCACCATGGCCAAGACCAAAGAGCTGTCCAAGGATGTCAGGGACAAGATTGTAGACCTACACAAGGCTGGAATGGGCTACAAGACCATCGCCAAGCAGCTTGGTGAGAAGGTGACAACAGTTGGTGCGATTATTCACAAATGGAAGAAACACTAAATAACTGCCAGTGTCCCTCGATCTGATGCTCCATGCAAGATCTCACCTCGTGGAGTTTCAATGATCATGAGAACGGTGAGGAATCAGCCCAGAAGTACACGGGAGGATCTTGTTAATGATCTCAAGACAGCTGGGACCATAGTCACCAAGAAAACAATTGGTAACACACTACGACATGAAGGACTGAAATCCTGCAGTGCCAGCAAGGTCCCCCTGCTCAAGAAAGCACATGTACAGGCCCGTCTGAGGTTTGCCAATGAACATCTGAATGATTCAGAGGAGAACTGGGTGACAGTGTTATGGGCAGATGAGACCAAAATCGAGCTCTTTGGCATCAACTCAACCCGTGTTTGGAGGAGGAGGAATGCTGCCTATGACCCCAAGAACACCATCCCCACGGTCAAACATGGAGGTGAAAACATTATGCTTTGGGGGTGTTTTTCTGCTAAGGGGACAGGATAACTGCACCGCATGAAAGGGACGATGGATAGGGCCATGTACTGTCAAATCTTGTGTGAGAACCTCCTTCCCTCAGCCAAGACATTGAAAATGGGTCATGGATGGGTACTCCAGCATGACAATGACCCGAAACACACAGCCAAGGCAACAAAGGAGTGGCTCAAGAAGAAGCACATCAAGGTCCTGGAGTGGCCTAGCCAGTCTCCAGACCTTAATCCAATAGAAAATCTGTGGAGGAAGCTGAAGGTTCGAGCTGCCAAACATCACCCTCGAAAACCTTCCCTTCCCTTTCCTTTTTTTATTACAAAATAATTTTACAAAGACAGAAACAGAGTACATTAAAAAAAATAAACAAAAAAAAAGAATAAAGGTACAGTTTACAAATATACATATACAAAATCTCATACAGACATACCGAAACATTTGGAAAGGTTGTATCTATTAAGTTGATGGATAATAATAGTATTTATCCCAGATCGCCCAGCTATTGCATTTAGAGAGTACAATACCCAAAGCGGACATGTCTCTTTCCAGTTCTTTATATTTTTTGAGGGTTGTTATTGCTTCATTTAATGTTGGAATCGAATCTGTTTTCCAACATTTAGCTTTTAACCATTTACCCACTAAAAATACTTGAATAATAAAAGCCTTCTCTTCTAGTTTAATCCATCATCGATAATATGTAACATAGCCATGTCACAAGAGGGGTTAATGGTTTTACCACAATATAATCAAAAACAGAGTGCCATAATTTCCTAACGGGCTCACAGTCCTACCAAATAAGTTTCTAAGTTTGCTGGATTAATTCATTTCTGCACTCTATAGGCAAAAAGCAGCCTATAAGTATACAGCACATCTAAAAATCACTCTAATGATTGTGTTGACACCTCCAGGGGGTGTCTACACAACCTCCTGATCCCCACCCAATCAACATGCAGTATCTGGGGAGCAATATTATGCCACTATTTATCTGCTCTTGTTTGCTCAGCCAAGAGTAGAGCTGTGTTGTCAGCCTCCCAGTCACTGCTGGGATATGACTCATCACTGCTTCCTGTATATGCTGTGTGGTGTTGCCATAGCAACTAACATAGTGCTATGTCTCAAATCTTTTATCTAACCGGATTGGCCAAAACAAATTATGGAGGGGTGTTAACCTTAATTGTAAACTGTCAGAAATTACAATAGATTTTGCATCACGGTAAGTGTTTAATTGTTTATTTTGGTATTTTTTCATGCAAAATGTTTTTTTCATATACTATTAATTCTCCTCTATCAGATGCATTCATAATACAGGAAACGTACATATCCCTTTTTAAATACACCTACCATTAAAATTCTAGACTGATACTTTCTTTGTTAGTGGACAAATGTTCAAAATCAGCAGGGGAGCAAATACCTTTTCCCCTCACTGTACCTAAGAAGCCCCCAGACTAACAGATTTTTACCTTTTGGACCCTCTCTTTTTTGCTTCCTGTTCTCTCTCATGAGAGCTGCCATCTTCCATAACTGTGACCAAAGGCTATGTCAAGCTGTGTATCTATTTACGTTTATTGTATTAAGAAGTGCTTATAAGCTCTGTCTTTGTTCATCATGAAATCATACAATTTGTACCAGTTTGGATCTGCCCTCTGCAGCTCATGAATATACAGACTATGACATTCAGTGTTTCAAATTAGCCTGCTGACACCAATTGGTTACTGTGAGATACTGCACACCCTGTACTTTAATGCACACTGTCTTCATGAGCTGCTGTGCAAGATGGCAGCTCTCATGGGAGAGAACAGGAAAAAAAAGAGAGGGTCCAAAATGTAAGAATCTGTTACAAGGGGCTTGTTAGAAGTAAGTGAAGTGTAAAATTGATATGATAATGAGGCGGATACAACTAAGTCACCTTGTTAAACCAGTTATATAAAACTGATTGCCTGAACAGTCCCTTTAACCAGTTTAGATAAGTTCCATGTTGTCATACCCGTCCTCCATCTTGCACCAAAGTATTCAGAACCAATCAGGCTTAGCTGCTCCATTTCTGTGTCAGCTGTTACTTAAAATACTATGAAGAGAAGAGCTACGTGGCAGGGTAGGTGGCCTGTTAGGTAAAAGACATTTCTCCTTCAGCTCCCGGCAAACTAATGTTATTTACGTGTTTTGTTTTTGCGTTCTTAGATTACGAGACGTTTATTGTGCAAGGAGCCAAATTACCCTCCCTGGTCTGTGTTATAACAGGTAATGTTTGATCACTATTTAGTTTATATATCGATTTATGTTATTGCCCCAGTCCAGGGATAGGCCAATTCATTTCTGGGGGGCCAACGACAGGCCTGGATGTGAGGATTTCCTTTCTGTGCACAGGTGAGTCAATCAGGATGACTGAATGAAATAAAGTCTTGCCAGTGCGGGTGTTTAAAAGCAAATGCAGCATCAATTATAAAACAGAAGTGTATCGGTCCTTTCCCTCTTCCCTTACGCAAAATATTGGCAGCTGCAGTGCCGCCGCCAACCGCACATATAAGGAGCGCCGACAGAAGAGGCTTTGAGCTATGAGAGGTGGGCCTTGAGGGCCAATGGCC
>CM050172.1:97175055-97202555 GCA_027410445.1 Discoglossus pictus
GATATAAATAATTGTGCAACAGCCCTTTAAATAAATGTAGTGGCCCTACTGTTTCTATATGGTCTCCTTCTTCTTTCAGCTTCTTTCTCAGCAGCTACCATGTTCTTGCAAACTAATGAGATTCCTATTTGTTATGTTGGTGGCATTGGCATTTTTAGCTGTCACATTTGCATTGCAGCAGCTTTCTCTGCATTAAAGGTTTCTTCCTACAGTTTTTTTGCAGCATTTACGAGAGCACATTTAAACATTACATTATTTTTTTTTTTTTGCATTCAATAATATTAAGTATATCCGTTTAAACGGCAAGAAAACTAACAGAGAGCAAACTTTAGTCTGTGATCCCATTGGCTGGCAGGGGGCAAGACCCTAAAGGGACAGACTCTGCTTTGTATGTCATTGTCTTTACTCTGAATTATTCTAATTTTTTATTTATTTATTTATTTGTTTTGCAGATGTTGTTTTCAGACTTCAAAGATAAGTCAAGTGAGCTGATGAGGTTACGGCGAAACCTCCGGGAAGCCAAACGAGAGCGCTGGGATGAGAGCTGGGATCAGACTGTCTGGCCGGTGATTAGAAACCACAACAAGACACAATGATGGAAACATTACGACTTACCGTTACATGAAGAATAAACTTTCTATGTGCAATAGAGAAAAACAACCAGGTTATTGGTAATAATGGCCACAATCTCACCTTCAGGAAACACAACCTGCTATAAGAGGACATGTCTGAGATCCCACAGGAGATTACATTACCAACAAACATATAAACTGCAAGAATTACCAAAATGACCATTAGTAATAAATAATCAGATGTAAAATGTACTACTTTTTCACAGCCACTCCTGATTTACAAATGGCTTCCTTTTGCATAGAGCTTCTGACGTATCATTAGAGTCCTCAGAAGCCCCATGCAAAAGAAAACCATTAATCCAGTAATGAGCCAATTAGGCACTGGTAACAAGACCAGCCTAGTGGCTCATTGTCTTGAGCGGAGTGAAGGAAGTAGTCATTTCAAATCTATTTTTCTATTACTAGATTAAATGTTTTAGTTTATATAAGAAAATGTAAACCTTTTTTGTGTCCGGAGTCATGATATGTAAAAGTACTGTATTTCTTATTTTGGGGTATTGGAACTGTTACTAATTATTTCTGTACAGGATTATAATAATGTTTTTGTGAATTGTCACTAATACTTATTCCAATAAAAATAATGTACAGCATATTCCTCAATGTCTGTGCTTGGTGTCACATTTTCCTCCGAATGCGTCCTCCGACTGTCCGTGTCCTATATGGAGGGGTAATAAGGATTTCCCTCACTCAGAGGAACACGTAAGAATTGTCTTGGTACAAATGGTGTAAGCGCCGGGAGTTGCATATTCATAAAGAGAGCCAACAATCTCTGGATTGCAATATTTAGTTGTGTTCATGGAACCCACATTTAATCTGCTATGCAGTATCACATATATAGTTGTGGACCTTTGCGACTGTTTGGAACGCTTACGATTTTGGTAACGCACTTGCGTCGCTGACAAAGCGAGGGACGCCTGCGAGCCTCGTGAAGCCTTCGGCGCTCATTGCACTGCGAGCCTCGCGAAGCATGCAGGACTTGCGAGGGTCGCAACTGCGAGCCAAGAGCATAACTCTAAAATCCCGATTAAAACAGCTAAATAATTTAACAAAAAATAACACACTCACATTGGAAAAGCCTGGGAGTGAGGTTGCAAGCAAATTTGAGCCATATTTGGGGGTTTTCGTAAATACAAAGTTGGCTAAGCGAGAAAAAAAATGTAGGATGAAAAACGTAAAAATTCTGAAACTGGAAAATGAGGCTGAGCAAAGCCAGGCACGCGGGACTTAGACAATACACAACGGCAAAGACAGTAACACTTACACCAACAACCCCAGGCACACGGGACTTAGACAATACACAACGGCGAAGACAGTAACACACCAACAACGCCAGGCACGCGGGACTTAGACAATACACAACAGCAAAGACAGTAACACTTACACCAACAACGCCAGGCACGCAGGACTTAGACAATACACAACGGCGAAGACAGTAACACACACCAACAACGCCAGGCACGCGGGACTTAGACAATACACAACGGCAAAGACAATAAGACTTACACCAAACGCCAGGGACGCAGGGCTTTGAAAATAAAACCAACAGCAGTCAGCGCCTAACACGCAAACATTCAGCAGACACACAGAGGAGAAACACACAGGGAAGGGACAGGGGGGAGATGGTGGAAAGAGACACATGGCATTCCCGAGCACTAAACTTGCAGGTTAACCTCGCTGAAGGTGATCACTACAAAGCAGGAAAGTTGAAGTACACGGGGGATAGGCTCACAATGAGCGCCGAAGGAGCAAAAGCCTCACATTGTGTGGCAAACAGCATTGCCAGCCTTACAATTATATTCCTGTCATTTTTGACGGGCAAGTTCCTAGTGTTTAATATTAATATGTACAGATAATGAATAGTAATAGCGTTCATTTTCTGTATAGTGTAGGAGGCTTCTACCACTTATGCCTGCCATAAGTTAAATGATTTATATATATATATATATATATATATATATATATATATAGAGTGGATATAAAAAGTCTACACACCCCTGTTAAAATGTCAGGTTATTGTGCTGTAATAAAATTAGACAAAGATGAATCATTTCAGAACTTTTTTCACCTTTAATGTGACCTATAAACTGTACAACTCAATTGAAAAACAAACTGAAATCTTTAAGGTAGTGGGAAGAAAAAATATAAAAATAAAATAATACGGTGGCATAAGTATGCACACCGTTAAACTAATACTTTGTTGAAGCACCTTTTGATTTTATTACAGCACTCAGTCTTTTTGGGTATGAGTATATCAGCATGGCACATTTTGACTTGGCAAGATTTGCCCACTCTTCTTTGCAAAAAAACTCCAAATCTGTCAGATTGCGAGGGCATCTCCTGTGCACAGCCCTCTTCAGATCACCACACAGATTTTCAATCGGATTCAGGTCTGGGCTCTGGCTGGGCCATTCCAAAGCTTTAATCTTCTTCTGGTGAAGCCATTCCTTTGTTGATTTGGATGTATGCTTTGGGTCGTTGTCATGCTGAAAGATGAAGTTCCTCTTCATGTTCAGATTTCTAGCAGAAGCCTGAAGGTTTTGTGCCAATATTGACTGGTATTTGGAACTGTTCATATTTCCCTCTATCTTAACTAAGGCCCCAGTTCCAGCTGAAGAAAAACAGCCCCAAAGCATGATGCTGCCACCACCATGCATCACTGTGGGTATGGTGTTCTTTTTGTGATGTGCAGTGTTGTTTTTGCTCCAAACATTAGAGATGTTGCGAATAGTTAGCCGGCGGACTGTTCCCGGCGAACATAGCATGTTCGCGGCGAACTGCGAACATATGCGATATTCGACCCGCCCCCAATACTTTATCATTGAGCAAACTTTGACCCTGCATGTCACAGTCAGCAGACACATTCCAGCCAATCAGCAGCATGCACTCCCTTCCACACCCTTCTACCTCATGGACAGCAGCCATTTTGGAATCAGAACTAACTTGCAGTCTTACTGAGAGGAGGTAGAGTGTAGGTGATACTGCATCAATAGGGAAAACCATAGCTAGGCAAGTTTATTCAGTGTCCAGTGCAGTGCTGAAGGACTCTTGTGCATTATTATTATTATTATTATTATTATTACTACTACTATATAATGTGTAGATGTACCAGCTGGGCATGCATTATTATTATTATTATTATATAATGTGTAGATGTACCAGCTGAGCATGCTCTTGTGCATTATTATTATTAATAAAATACTACTACTAATAATAATAATAATAATAATGCACAAGAGCATGCCCAGCCGGTACATCTACACATTATATAGTAATAATAATAATAATAATAATAATGTAGAAGAGCATGCCCAGCCGGTACATCTACACATTATATACTACTACTAATAATAATAATAACAATAATAATAATAATGCTCAAGAGCATGCCCAGCCGGTACATCTACACATTATATAGTAATAATAATAATAATGCACAAGAGCATGCCCAGCCGGTACATCTACACATTATATAGTAGTAATAATAATAATAATAAAGCAGAAGACCTCCCCTGTGTCTCCCCCCCCACTCCCTCCCATGTGTCTCTCTCCCCCCCCTCTCCCCTGTGTCTCCCCCCCACTCCCTCCCATGTGTCTCTCTCCCCCCCCTCTCCCCTGTGTCTCTCCCACCCTTGCCTGTGTCTCTACCCCCTCTCCCTTCCCCAGTGTTTCTTTCCCCCCTCTCCTGTGTCTTTTCCCCCTTCCCTCTTCCCTGTGTCACTCCCCCCTCCCCTGTGTCTCTACCCCTCTCCCTTCTCCAGTGTTTCTTTCCCCCCTCTCCTGTGTATTTTCCCCCTTCCCTCTGTCACTCCCCACTCCCCTGTGTCTCTACCCCCCTCTCCCTTTCCGTGTTTCTTTCCCCCCTCCCCTGTGTCTTTCCCCCCTTCTCTCTCCCCTGTGTCTCTCCCCCTCATCTGTGTCTCTTCCCCCTTCTCCCCTGTGTCTCTACCCCCTCTCCCCTGTGTCTCTACCCCCTCTCCCTTCCCCTGTGTTTCTTCCCCCCTCCTCTGTGTCTTTACCCCCTTTCCTCTCCCCGGTGTCTCCTCACCACTCCCTCCCATTAGTCTCTTCCCCCCTCTCCCCTGTGTCTCTACCCCCCACTCTCTCCTGTGTCTCTCCCCCCTCCCATGTGTCTCTTCCCCTCACCTCTCCCTTACCCTGTTTCTCTTCCCCCCTCTGCCCTGTGTCTTCCTCCCCCTCTGTCTTCCTCCCCCTCTCCACTGTGTCTTCCTCCCCCTCTTCCCTCTCCTGTGTCTTCCTCTCCCTCTCCCCTGTGTTTCCTCCCCCTCTCCCCTCCCCTGTTAGCTTCTATACGCATACATACATACGATAAGAAATCTGGGGGTTACCCCTTACCCCCCCCCAGTTCCAACACCCATGTGTACTGTATAATATTGTATTGCGTTATGTTATATTATATCACTAGCGACTTGCCTGGCACAAATGACGGGGCAATAATAATAAATAAAAAAGTTTGAAGCCATGGCAATGCTGTTTGCCACACAATGTGATGCTTTTTGTACTCTGAGGACCTTCGGCGCTCATTGTGAGCCTCTTCCCTCGTGTCCTTCATGTTTCGTGCTTTGCAACGATCAATCTTCGGCGCTCATCGCAAAGACAGATATATAAGTACAGTGTTAAATATATAATTTTTTTTGTGCAGTGTAAATTAAAAAATGTATTCAGGTCTCAGAGCATAATAAAGTGATTTAGATTTGTAACTGCTTTGAGAGTGCTATCGCTGGCAGTCAATGAGCAGTAATCCAGATATATAACTGCAGAGTAAAAAGTAAAACATTTTAGTGTAGTGTAAAGTCTACATTTTTATTTTCCATTACTAATTAATACTTATTAAATGAATGCACGATAATAACTATTGTGAATGAACAAATGTATTAGGAAGTGCGAAGCGTTAATGTATGTAAAGTAACCGCAGTGTAAAATATGCTATTAAGCGTATTTTTTTTATATATATTTTTTTAATAATAATGAATTAATTACTAAAATACTTTACCTATTTGTAATTAATATATCCAGTGATCAATAACCTGAAGAGCTAACTAAAAAAGATTTTCCTAAAAAGCCGTACGAGGTAAAGATACACTATTAACAAGGACGCTAAATCATCCACACCCGCGTACCACATACACATTCCCTGCCATTTTACAACACTAACTTACACAATGCGGAAGTACCCAGCTACCCTAACGGCTTCTACTCGCGCACGCAGCCTATTTACACTACACACTGCACACATTACTGACACTTACACAGCAGCTCCACAGCACTGAAAACCTACATTGTATGCTGCAGGAACATGAAAACAGATTGTCAGCTCTTCAGCACAATGCTTCCTGCATATATTACTTACAAATAGGTAAAGTATATTCATTTAGTAATTATTTCATTAGCATACAAAAATACATATACACAAAAAAAACCATTATCACATTAAACATAAAAGCCATTCACTGCGCGCCTCACAACGAGCGCCAACGCTGCTCATAGCACACAAAGCCTTGCAATAAGCGCAAAAAACACATCACCGCCGACCAAAGAATAAAAGCAAAAGCGCCTATCAGAAAAAAAATACAGGAAATGTAACACAAAGATGCACGCGCGTCTGAATAATACGGCAAATACGGATTTTTGGCATAAATGATATGATCGCAGTATTGGGTCATAAACCCTAAACACTGGAATCTGTTACATACAATTTGCTGATGATGTCATTAATGTGCTTCAAGGGGGGGGGGATCTCTTTTCATACTTTTTGAGCGGTGCAAATCCAACATACGCAGAGCGGAAACGCAACATCTGTGGGACACACACAAAGGGGTTCACTTTGGGAGAAAAAAACAAACAAATATGAAATATTTAATAATCATATTTTGATGTTACCAACAGATAAGGAAACAAAACTGAGATTATTATATCTAATAGTAGCAAACCTGGGAGTACTGGGAGTAATAATACTGCAGCAGGAGGTCAGGACTAATGTCACCTATAGACCCCCAGACAGATAAAGGTCAGTACTAATGTCCCTCTATAGACCCCCAGTCAGATAAAGGTCAGTACTAATATCCCTCTATAGACCCCCAGTCAGATAAAGGTCATTACTAATGTCACCTATAGACCCCCAGTCATATAAAGGTCAGTACTAATGTCACTCTATAGACACCCAGTCAGATAAAGGTCAGTACTAATGTCCCTCTATAGACACCCAGTCAGATAAAGGTCAGTACTAATGTCCCTCTATAGACCCCCAGTCAGATAAAGGTCAGTACTAATATCCCTCTATAGACCCCCAGTCAGATAAAGGTCATTACTAATGTCACCTATAGACCCCCAGTCAGATAAAGTTTTGAAATGTTTCTTGGATAGCATTGGGGCTAAAGGAGGTTTGGCCATCAGGTAGTCTAAAGATACTGTATTTGGGATGGCCCCCCTTTATATCTCCGACCCGTGGCCTTCTCAGGTCCCCCCCTCAATCTCTGAGTGTGGATATGCAGGGATGGGGCGTTGAATCAGGCCTACCTTCTTCTCTGCTCGCTGCAAGATCGACAATACTTAATTTTTCAGGCATGTGTACATGCCTAATTTTTCTGGCCTCTGATGCTGCACTGTGCCTTCAACAACCAAACCCAAAAAAAGGCACATAACAGGGATTAAACTGATAGGAGTAGTACTACTTAACAAACCACTCATATCTGGTGTAACAGTAGTGTACATTTAAAACAAAAAACATTTTTTCTACTGTAATAGATTGCATAGCAGTTAGTTGTCTGCAAGCATGTGTGTCAGACCTACAGCGTCTACTCTACCAACTTCTGCAAGTGCACAGTGCCACTCATATCTGTTGTCACAGTAGCTTGGACGCATAGTACCAATCTGTCAAAACCGGTAATGATGAATGAGGTCTAGAGTAGCCTGGTTCCCTTATCCTCTACAGGTTGAGACCTAATGTTTGGGTGACTCCAGACCAACACATGAGTACAAGCAGCACACAAACTCAAAGCCGCCATCCTCCTCCTGGTCCAGCATCGTCAACCACATCAACCACTGCTGTCCTCCTTGCCCCCTCTCAACCATCCGCCACTGCGTCTCTCGCCTTGAGCAGTTCCTGCTCATCTGCCCATAGTCAGGTGCCTGTAAAGGACATGTTTGAGCGTAAGAAGCTAATGTCTCAAAGTGCCCCAAAATTGAAGTGATACGACCAACAAAGCATCTTTTTCCATCTCCCGGTTCTAAAAATCCAGGTCTTATACACGCCCCCTGATATGTGCTGTAACAGGTTTTAAACTGATAAGAGTAGTACTACTTAACACACGTTATAATAATGCAGAGAGAGGCAATGCAGTGAGAGGAGTCTGAAGAAGAGGAGTCAGAGGAGGAAGGTGGCTTTGAGGAGGTGGAAGACCAAACACAGCAGGCGTCCCAGGGGGCTTGTTGTCACCTTTCGGGGACCCTTGGTGTTGTACGTGGCTGGGTGGAGGAAGAGACCTTCAATTACATCAGTGAGGACATGGAACGGGACATGGCTAGCTTGGTATCCAACCTTGTGCAAATGGGGAGTTTGCGGTTGTGCAAATGGACTGTTTGCGGTTGTTTGCGGTGCGTTAAACGGGGAGTTTGGTCTGTCACTGTGAAGCGGGTGTAACCCTTACACTACCGGATCGATACAACATCATACCTGATGTTTTAAAGCACGTTATTCCAAACAATTTAGGAATGTTAGGTAATTTATGCCCTTTATGGCTTAAAACCAGACTCTGTATCAACTATGTAATTTTCCGTGGGAGTTTTGCCATGGATCCCCCTCCGGCATGCCACAGTCCAGTTGTTAGACCCCTTGAAACAACTTTCCCATCACTATTATGGCCAGAAAGAGTCCCTGTGGGTTTTAAAATTCGCCTGCCCATTGAAGTCTATGGCGGTTCGCCGATGTTCGCCGGTTCGCGAACATTTGCGGCGGTTCGCGTTCGCGGTTCGTGAACCGAAAATGTTATGTTCGCGACATCACTACCAAACATATCTTTTGGAATTATGGCCAAAAAGTTCAACCTTGGTTTCATCAGACCATAACACCTTTTCCCACATGCTTTTGGGAGACTTCAGATGTGTTTTTGCAAAATGTAGCATGGCTTGGATGTTTTTCTTGGTAAGAAAAGGCTTTCGTCTTGCCACTCTACCCCATAGCCCAGACATATGAAGAATATGGGAGATTGTTGTCACATGTACCACACGGCCAGTACTTGCCAGATATTCCTGCAGCTCCTTTAATGTTGCTGTAGGCCTTTTGGTAGCCTCCCAGATCAGTTTTCTTCTTGTCTTTTCATAAATTTTGGAGGGAGCTCCAGTTCTTGGTAAAAATCACTGTTGTGCCATATTTTCTTCACTTGATGATGACTGTCTTCACTGTGTTCCATGGTATATCTAATGCCTTGGAAATTCTTTTGTACCCTTCTCCTGACTGATACCTTTTAACAATGAGATCCCTCTGATGCTTTGGAAGCTCTCTGTGGACCATGGCACAAATTCACTGTATTTATATGAATTCTGAACATTCAGGGACCAGATACTTGGCCTTATATCAGGTCCATAAATAAGACTTTACCTTCTCCAGTTTTTTTTTTTTTTTTTTTAAGTCTTTGACCTAGTTACCATAATGGTCCAATTGGGAAGATTTAATAGTAAATATCAATATATACGTTACGTTTGTGTTGTGATGTTTGCTGGAAACGGTACTTAAATAGGTTTGTTTTTCCACCATCTTTAGGATTGGGAGCCTCATCTTTTTCAGATAAGCAGCTGCTTATTTACTTTACAGCTTTATTGGCAGAACCTGTTAAAGACTAAGAATGATGGGAGGAGTTCCAGCCAAAATACCAGGGGGAAAGCATCAGTTCTCAGTATAAGCTTTCTCACAAAAGATCTTTTTTTAAATTATTATTCCAGAAAATGGTGAAGTTGTTGATACAGATATTTACTACTGTAAAGTTATTAGCGGAAGATTACTAAGAACCTTTTTCACACGTTTTTGTTTATCTTATGAAATATTGAGATTAAGCTGAACCCTAATACAGTTCTCATAAAACGTATCCTTGTATTAACCTAAATGTGTTATCCGATACACAGAGGGTATATGTGATGACCAGCTTGGAGCCTGCTGAAAACCTCTCCCTGAAAGTGCTATGTCCTCTCTACCCTCTCCCCAGATCCAGTTCCTGCTAATTCCAACATCGGAAACAGGAAATTTGCACAGTTGACTGAACAGCAATTCAAATAGTATACGTGAGGTAACTAGTTTAGAAGGGAACTTTGAATGTGTTTAGGTTTGTCATGTCATTACCAGCTTACACTGTGATGGGATTAACTCCAACACCAAACAAATTGGCCAGTGATGTACTATAGGGGGCTGATTAAGTTAAAGGCATATCTAAATTTCCTGGATTATGAATGCATCTAATAGAGAGGAGAATCAGTTGTGTATGCAAAAAAATTTTTACATGAAAAAATACCAAAATAAACATTTAAAACATATCCTGAAGTTAACAAAATGTCTTGTAATTTCTGACAGTTGAAAAATTAGAGTAAACACCCCATTGAAACCCAGGCTAAATTAGCATTAAATGCATAATTCGTTTTGACCAATGAGGAGGCGGCTCAGGCAGGCGATACATTTGAATTAATCTCTGGGGTTCCTATTTTTGCTGCAAAGCAGCCTGCAATATGTAGTGTGTCTGTGGTAAAGGATGTGGGCAGCACAGACAGAGAGCAGACACTGCAGCAGGAAGCACAACCCAGTAGTGACTTCAGGGCTGACATCACTGCTCTCCTATTGACCGAGGACGGCACAGAAGGTGTGTAACGAGTTAAAATTGATCCTGTAATGCTGCATGCTGATTGGGTGGGGATCAGGGACCTGTGTAGACACCCCTGAGGGTGTCAACATAATCAATAAAGGGATTTTTAAATAATAAAACTATTTTTTTTATGAATTGTGCTGCATATATCAAGGATGGGGTTTACTGTAGGAATGCAGAAATGTATTAACCCATGAAAGTTAGATATGCCTTTACCAGGTTAAGGGCAGGTAATGTAATCATGTTTGTGATATGAACCAAAGTTGTATTGCTCGTGTGCCTATAAATGTCCCACCTTGTCCCAATAAAGACTCTTCTAAGGAACATAGTCATGGTGCTTTTTTTTAGAGGTTTTAACCTATGTTTGTTTATTTTAACCCCTTGATTCCTGTTCTGCTTCCTGATGGTCCTGCAATAGAAACTGGTCACTGAGAAGCCCATCCACTCCACGGTCCAATTATTCAATTATTAATATTAATTTTATTAAGCAGTGCTTTTTAAGCTCAAGCAAATAGTCCCTGTATGAGTCTGTCCACTGCAGCGCACCTAGTACTTGCTGTGCATTTTCATACTAACCAATCAGTGACTATATCTCAGCAACATGCTACTGAGAAGTAGTCCCTGTATGGGTCTGCTGGATGTGCAGTGTAGTGTCCTAGCCTATTTGTTTGATTTTAGGCAGTAAAAAACGGTTTGCCTGCTGTATTGCACAGCTTTAAGCAAAGCCCAGGATGGATTATGCACAAGCCGGAAGACCTACCCACAAAATAAACCATGTTTAAAATGGTAATTGATTATAGAGCGAAGCCTTTGTGGACACATTTGTATGTCCCTGACAGGCTCCCAGAATGCAGTGTAATAGCTGTTTATGTATATATATATATATATATATATATATATATATATATACATTAAATAAATAGTACATCTGTGTTCACATTTGAATGTCTAAAACAAGTTAAAAAACCTGCTTCCAGCTCAGAGTTCCAAGAAAAACAGTTATTACACTGCATTATGGGAAGCTGAGCAGGGACATGCAAATATGCCCACAAATGCCTCGCTCTTCAATCCACAGACCATTTTAAAACATGGCTTCCTTTAAGTTTATGCCTGCTGCATTACACAGCTTTAATGCAAAGCCAAGGTTGGAATAAACAAAAGCTGAGAATCCTATCCGTGTACAGCTGTTTCAAGCTTACTGGCTACATCAGCATGGAGCGGGATCTCAGCCTGTGTTGTGGACTTTATGAGTAGGTAGTTCACCACAACAATCATTTATAATATGGTGGGGAAAAGAGCGATAGAAGCCTCCACCGTACAGTAAATAAATAGTACATCTGTGTTCATTGAATGTCTAAAGCAAGTTAAAAAACCTGCTTCCAGCTCAGAATTCCAAGAAAAAAAGTTATTACACTGTATATATATATAAATAAAAGTACATTAGTTACATTAGAAAGAAAGCTATGACTTACCAATAAAATAAATATTTAAAACACAGAGCACTTACCACTACACTACCATACTCTGCATATATACATTTATAATACAATGTGTAACCATTACAGTCTTCAGCCTTATTATTTATTTCAGATTTTTGTGGGACGGCTTAAGGGCTTAACTAATATGACAGCCAATTATAAGTCCATTTTTTAGCACTTTTCCCACATGATTTTCCACCCTCTAACTGATGGTGCAGAGCACATATGGTGACTTTTGTGCATATTGTTTAAAAGAACAAAAGCATAATCAGGAGTAGATGTAAATATCACTTTCAAATTAAAAAAAATTGTTACTTTATATCGGGTTTGTAACATTGGAATAGTTAATCTCAAAGTAATAATTACTCATCATTAAGTTACTTTTAAATATTTTTTTATTTTAATTTTTTTTTTTTTATAATATTTAATTATTTAAAAATAATATTCAATCATGTGATGTTCTGTAAATGTTGGTCACTTGAACTTATTTTTAAGATTTCCACCGTGCAGCCTGAATCGTATGAAAAGAGCGTCTTGGTGTGAGCCGGGAGAACTCGCCATCTCAGCCCGGCGCCATCTGCAGGACAAGGAAAACACGGAGAAAAACTATTATTTGAATTTTGATACAAATTATATTCTCAGTTTAGATTTTATTCAAATGGTGCTGATGTCTCTCCTGTTATCTTGTAGCAAAGCGGATTAAATATATATAAAAATATTCTTTAAAGGGACCCTGACGTCCAAAATTTGCCAACAGATTAGTCATGGACTCAGTGGTGGATAGACCAATAACCCGCCATGTTGATGTGTTTTATTTAATGTGGATACCAAGAAGAGGAATATGCAACAGATAAAGGTCAGTAGATTCCTAGTCAGACTAGATATGGTGTATGGTTCTGGGGAACAAATGTCTTAAAGGAGATTAAAAGGGATATGGAAGGAACATGGATTTTACTTGGTATATAACAGGAGTGTCCAAGTTCAGTCCTGCACACAGGCCGGGATTTGAGGATTCCCTTTCTGTGCACAGGTGAGTCAATGAGGATGACTGAAGAAGCGATGGGTGCAGCAGGGATATCCTCAAATCCAGGCCTGTGTGCGACCTAGCAGGACCAAACTTGGCACCCCTGGTATATATTATACATTCGTTATGTACTTTAGTTTTTTAAGAAGTGCTTATAAGCTCTGTTGTTACTTTGTAATATCAAACAAATAGTCCCTGTATGGGTCTGCCCTCTGCAGCTCACAAAGACACAGACTCTGCTGTCCTGTGTCATACTAACCAATCGGTTACCATCTCTCAGCAACATGCTGTTGAGACGTGGTCCCTGATAGGTTAAGACACTACACTGCTCATTCAGCAGCTACAGTGGGCAGACCTATACAGGGACTATTTGGTTGATTTTAGGCAGTAAAAATAAAGCTTTGTCGCTTGATTCTGATGGCTCTACATGATGGCACAGATCAGTATGGGGTCAGACCATGATGTCAGAGTCCCTAAAGTTCCCCAATTTCTCTAGCTGATGACATAATTACACGTCCCCAATTTTTGTAATAAAAAGTTACATTTTAAAAACTATTAAAACTTTGTAATTTCCAAAGTACTCACCGAGGGACGTCTGAAACAAGCGGTACGTCTCAGGATTGCGGATTGTAGAAGCTATAAACATTTCCAGATTTCTTCCATTCCTTACACAGCTGAAAAGTTTCTTTAATACTCTGGAAAATGGGATAATTATCTCTGGATCATAGACAACGTCTGATGGGAGAAGAGACAGGAAGATAAATAACTAATTAATTACAGGCGGTGTCACAATTAACAACTCAAAACAGATACATTGTGACACTTGGAAGGATCTTTAAAAAAAAACAACGGTGTCCGTATTTTATTAACTTTATTGATATCTTAAGATTTTCAAAAGATGCCTTTGTTTAGCAACTTAAAGGGATGTGGATTTTTCTAGGTATATAAAATGCATCTATCTACTTTTATGCACAGTGGACCCTTGGTACTCATTGTTATCTGGTTCCTGAAGGCACGCCAAGTGGCGAAAATGACAAGTACCAAACTCCCGTTTTAGCAAGCACGACGAGTACCAATGAAGCGTTGAGTGCCTGTGCATTTTTTGCTCATTAAGAACAAAATCAAATATTTTAAGCTCTGTAAACTCAAACAATGGATGGATCTGCCCTCTGCAGTGTACGCAGACACAGACTCTGTAGGGTTGGATGAGCAGAGTAGTGTCCTAGCCTATCAGGAACCACGACTCAGTAGCATGTTGCAGAATGTTGCTAAGAGATGGTGGCTGATTGGATAGTTCGAATCACTGCATACCCAGTCCATGTCTCTGTGGGCTGCAGAGGTAAAATTTGCTGAGATGTGGGCCTGATAGGCTAGTACACTACACTTCACATCCAGCCCTTTAGAGTCTGTGTCTGCATATGCAGCAGAGGTCAGACCCATACAGGGACTATTTATATGATTTTAGGCAGTAAAAACAGAGCTTATAAGAACTGCTTAACACCCAGAAACCTTCCATATCCCTTTAACATTTTCATACTTTTAATCACATAATGGAATCCTTCAGGCTCTAAATAAAACAAATCCTATTAAAGGGTCACTTAATAGTTGTCAGCAAGAAAAGTGGTACTTTAAGAAGTGAAGAAAAAGTAAATGTAGCTGTTGGAACTTTTCCTATTAGGTGACCAAGATATGGGGGATGATTTGCCCAGGAGGCTGTCCTAATAGGAGTCTTTTTCTGTCTCTGAATCTGCAATAGCAGATCAGTTTAGTAGAATTTGGCGGACAGCCTCCTGGGCAGACTCACTGGCTGCTGTAGACACCTAATAACATGTAGACAGAAGTGGATCTGCTTGAGTATAATTTTGAAAGATGAACTAAATTTGTTTTATTTGTATACTAATTAAATTGCTAACCAGTTATTAAATAAGCAAATGGTCCCCTATTGTGTGGCCAAGACGGTGGACCTTCAGCTCACCTGATGCAATGACCACATCAGCCTGTAGATCGGCCAGCTCTTCTTCTGTCACAGTGTCCCAGTTCAGTTCAATAACTGACAGTTGTGGTTCTGCGGAGTTGTCAGTTCCTTGTCTTATGGTTTGGTTGTCCTCCTCAGTCTCAGTTCCTTGTCTTATGGTTTGGTTGTCCTCAGTCTCTGTTCCTTGTGTCATTATTTGGTTTTCCTTAGTTTCAGTTCCTTCTCTTGTGGTTTGGTTGTCCTCCTTAGTTTCAGTTCCTTGTCTTATGGTTTGATCGTCCTCAGCCTCTGTTCCTTCTCTTATGGTGCGGTTGTCCTCATTCTTAGTTCCTTGTCTCGTTTCTTGGTTGTCTACAGTCTCAGTTTCTAGTCTCCCAGTTGGGTCCTCCTCAATCTCTGTTTCTTTCTCTGTGACCTGATGGCCATGTTCTCCATCCACAAGGTACCCGTTCAGATGAATGTTTTCCTTTAGCTGCTGGAGCACTCTCTGGTGATAGTCGCTGAACACGTATCTCTTAGGGTGGCAGCTCTTGCAAATAGCGAGTCCGGTCAGACCTATTCCACTTCCCAGCTCTAGAATGGTTCTCATAAATGAACACATTTAATAATTATATACATATTCTACGGAATACATTATTCCCTCTGATCCCGATGTGCATCCAGATGACGTGGCCTTGAGAAGCCATATAGAGGGTGAAACGTGTTGCAAAACATTGTCAAAGAAATAGCTTCTACCATGTTTTTTAGTAATTCGAACTCTATTGAGCCGGAGTGCAATGTGATGACATTAGTGTTAGCATAAATAAGGAGATATGGTTGTAGAAATTTCTGCTACACGTTTCACCCTCTATAGGGCTTCTCCAGACCATGTTATCTGGCAATGAGGTGGAGTTGCAATGTGATGAGGTTAGCATTACTAAACAGACATGGTAGTAGCAATTTCTGTGGCAGTAGTGCTACACGTTTCACCTTTTATAAGGCTTCTCCAGGCCACGTCAAGACAAAGCATGGCGAGAACCTAGAGCTGGAACTATCAAATGGATGGACTTAAAGATTACCCAAGGATGGCAGTAACTTTTCTTTGCATCATATATTGTTACTTTATATGTTTTTTTTTTATATAGTCTTTACATATATTACTTTAAAATACATTAATAATATAGGTCTATTATGGGCTTATAAAAATGCTGTTTCATTAACTTTTCTAATGGCACATATGCAGATGTACAGCACATGCATGCAGGTTCAAGCTTACCTATTCTTGAAGACATGGGGGTTTTCAATGGCCCATTCAGCAAGGGATAGAGCAGCCTCCCATGTTACCAGACCTGTGGTGCCTTCTGAGATGATCGCCCTATTCTCTGAGAGGGTGACCCCATCACCAGAGGGCTGCAACAACACCACATATCATTCAATACATATACATATTCAATATATATATATATATGACTTAGTGAGTAATACCAGCTGTATGGGAGAGATGCATCACTTTTACTGTGCAATAAGAATCATACATTAAAAAGTCACCCAAAATTAAGAGCATCAAAACCTGTTGATACATTGTACTAGCCAACACTTTCTGCAAATGACTACTCAATATTAATTCACTTTTATAATGTGTTAATTAGTATGACAGTCTTCATTCTGGTTTCTGTGGGGGCCAAAACAATGTTCCCCAGTTTGATCCCCTTCTCACATCCTTCTTACTCTGGACAACTAATTAGAAGCTGCAATGTAGAAAATTAGCATAGAGGAGCTACAAACACAATGCTGAATATCTCATGGCTAATTTACTGTAGAGAAAACCAGCTAGTACCATGTATACATAGGTTTAATGATTAAACCATTTAATGTGGGGTATGGTAATGTATATATTTAGGCATGAGCTTGACAAAATGTGTTATACATCTAGGAGTAAGCAAAAGTTGTGGTCTTATCCCTCTCTTGTGGCAAAGGGTAGCGGATGTTGTGGTTAAGGCTATGTAATCTAGCCTGCTTAGACTGCCAGATGGTAGGGAAAAAAAGTATTTCCTTGTTTGTGGGCAAGAAAACATGTTTTCCCTGGGGTTTTAGGCAAGAAGGGTAGTGACTAGATTGTGTGAAATGAGGGCCGAAGAGCGTATATGAACATAATGATGTACGAAAGCGACTTGGTTCCGAATGAACGTAATGATGTACTGAAGCGACTTGGTTCCGAATGAACGTAATGATGTACGAAAACGACTTGGTTCCGAATGAACGTAATGATGTGCGAAAGCGACTTGGTTCCGAATGAACGTAATGATGTGCGAAAGCGACTTGGTTCCGAATGAACGTAATGATGTACGAAAACGACTTGGTTCCGAATGAACGTAATGATGTACGAAAACGACTTGGTTCCGAATGAACGTAATGATGTACGAAAACGACTTGGTTCCGAATGAACGTACTGATGTACTGAAGCGACTTGGTTCCGAAGGAACGTAATGATGTACGAAAGCGACTTGGTTCCGAATGAACGTACTGATGTACTGAAGCGACTTGGTTCCGAATGAACGTACTGATGTACGAAAACGACTTGGTTCCGAATGAACGCAATGATGTACGAAAGCGACTTGGTTCCTAATGAACGCAATGATGTACGAAAGCGACTTGGTTTTCAAATTAATTTAATGACTTATTAAAGTCCGAAAGTGAGTATGTAAGGGAGAGGCTATGGTATGAACCAGCCTAGTGAGCGATGGGGCGCAATGATGATTTGCACCGGGGTGAGACGAAGCTTAGCTAAGGCAACGTAGGGCTTGCTGAGAGAAGAAAAGATAAGGGGAGACTGTGGTGACCAAGGCATTGGAGATGTCAATGGGAATCCAAGGGGGCAAAGCACGCCAAGGGAGAAGGGAATCGGCCTTGTACCAGGCGCATGCATAAGGCTTGATGAGAGCCAAAAACTGCAATGCAGGGCTTGATGAGCCGAAATGACAAGGAATCGCTGAGGAATACCCTCCATAAACACTCAAAAGCAAACTGGGGTGTGCAAGGGAGAGGAGGGCGGGGAGAACTTATGTAAGGTGGGAGAGGGACCAACATATACACACACTTATGAAATAATGATTGGTTATCCCCTGGGTGCCTCTCCCCTCCTAGCCTCTCCAGTCCGATAGCCGTAACCACAGGTTAGAGCTGTGTCAGCCACTCTTTGTGCCCATAACTGCTGTCTCTTCTGCAGCTAGCTGGACGCATGAACGGCTTCTATGTCACTAGTCTCACTGCACGGCTCCATTTCACTCCCCTTCTCCCTCCCCGCATTCACTGCATTATAATCTTTCTGCTCAGAATGATATTTATGGCTAGGTGGGTGTATGAGATTTCCAGTTTAGCTAATCACTTACTAGTAAGTACGTTTTGTGACACGTTTCGGTCTCTTCTGCGTTTAATACTTCAGCGAGCGCCTCGTACAATTCATCCAGTGGCTCGGTGCCCACGCGCTCATGCTGCAATGATCAAGTCAGTTTAGTATAAAATCATCTCAAAATATATCCACTCTACTGTTACATTTCCTCACAGAATCTCCAAAAACATGTGCGTTTATATCAATAAATCATAGTACAATTGTAGCCAAATATTTAAAATATATTATTTTGATAAACTACACTAGAAAATGCATAAAATGTAAAAAATACAGCCTCTGATTTTACCTTTAGATGCAACTATACTGCAGAAGTCATTTTAGTTTCTTCAGGTGGGAGGAGTCTTTGAATGCACAAGAAGTTTCTATCTGCCCAATGGAATTGTGGTAGCTAAAATTGACAATGCTTTCAAAACGGCTTATGGAAAGCTAATTTATCTCCACTCTTATTCAGACACCATATTGCTCACTCTGCCTCTCTGGTTTCCTGAGCCCACAGCTCCATTTCCACAGCTAAGACACCATATTGTTTAATCTGCATCCCTGGTCTGTCTCACTGGTTTCCTGAGCCCAATCCCCTCCCAACCCCTCACCCACCCGCCTTTGATTACTCTTAATTTATTGATTCACACTAATTTTTTACAGCTGATCAATTAGCAGCACCTGCTAACCAGACATATTAATCCTTTACACAATGTTTCCTCTTGTCTTCTTCCTCATACGCCCCTGCCTTTTTCTCAGGCTCTTCTTCTCAATGTTCCCCATCTTGTCTCCAACAGAACCATCTCATCTTTCATGCCCTCCTCTTCTCTCTTATGTTCCCGCTAGTTACTTTTACTTAAGCTGTGTTTAAACCATATGTCTCCTTTCCCACCATGTGTCTCCTTTCCCACTTGCAGTTTACATTATCTTGATCACTAGGGGCAGATAACATATTGCATATTAGAGCCATTCACCTCACACTGACTTTACATCAGATCCCTTCCCTCTCCAACTAATGAATAACATTCTAACTTTTCACACCTTCCTACCTATGTAACTCTCACCTCCTTCCTGAACTTTGCTATTCCTTGTCTGCTCCTCTCCAGGTCTCTGTCTCTTTAATACCCTTTAGATTGTAAGTAAAGAGTTTCCTTTCTTGTAGGGTACTTTGGGAAAAAGCACTTTTACAAGACTCGAAGCTCAAAACAGGGCCCTGCATTTTCTACAGTTGTGAATATTTGTAATGTTGTGTATTTCCTTTTTCTTAACACCTGTACAGCGATACAGAATATGTTGGCACGCTACAAATAAAAGATAATAATAATTTACACACTATCTTGAGAAGGAAGCTGTACGAAACAGTCCAGTAAATAAAACAGAAGCCTACAGTAAAGAATAACTACATAAAGGTAAAATTTAAAGGCTGTGATTAGTGTATTATTTTCTAAAAACATTTTGCCCCATTATCAAGTTTAGTATATATATCAAACAAAAAAAAATGAAATGCGGCCTTTAATAAATGGCTACTACTTTAAAGCAATAAAATGTATAGAGGATGTTTTTAGTATTTAGGTTATTCAAGATAAGAGTCACTGGATTCAGATTGCAGAAAGGTCTGGAAGCACCGGCACTGCTGGTGGCCAAACAACAGGAAAGACCCATCTGGAATATTTCAATATAACGGTTTGCAACTTTGTTTGTATTGAAGTTTCGAACCTCTTGTAGTTAAAGAAATATAAACATGGCCGCTTCCAGCGCAGCATAAAGTGACATATTGCTTAAATAATCATGGAAGTTACTAGGTATATAATAACCCAGTGTATCTATTTACTGACATGTACTTTATGTTATTAAGAAGTGCTTATAAGCTCTGTTTTTACTGCCTAAAAATCAGACAAATATTCCCTGTACAGATCTGCCCTCTGCAGCTCAGGAAGACACAGACTCTGTAGGGCTGGATGGAGGGGCGAATCTACCAGTGGTGCAGGTGGTGCAGTGCACCAGGGCCCTCTTCTGAAGGGGCAGTGCTGAGTAACTTAAAAAAAATTGCCCTTTTTTTTCTGGAGTGTAGGGATCCAACTGAGGCCTTTCACCTTAGCCCAACCCACCAAGGCCCCCCTGAGACTCCTTGATCACACCCCAGCCTAAAATTTGTGTGTGTCTGTTTTAAAAATACAATTTCTACTGAAGCTCCAACAGGTGGCAGTGGAGAAGTTCAGCATGCTGGGGATGTGTATCAGGGAAGAAGGTTATAGAGCAAGGGCTGCAAAGTGGTATCAAAGTGCAAGGGGATGGGTTCTGTGAGGGAGTGATGTTTATATATGTGTATACATATGCATTTTTGTATATATATATATGTATATATATATATATATATATATATATATATATATATATATATATAGAGAGAGAGAGAGAGAGAGAGAGAGAGAGAGAGAGAGAGAGAGAGAGAGAGAGAGAGAGAGAGAGAGAGAGAGAATATGTTGCAGGAGAGTGGAGAGCTTGTGCCCTGGAACTGTGCTACGGGCAAAGGAGCTTCGCACAGGCAGGAATACTGAGTGATCTGGTCCCGGCGGGGCCCAGCGCATCCTCTCGAGGGGGGGCCCAAAACGTATTTTTGCACCAGGGCCCTCTATCCTCTAACTCCACCACTGGCTGGATGTGCAGTGTCTCATACACTAACCAATCAGCGACATTTTGTGTCTATATATAAACAATATATATATATATATATATACACATATATAAATATATATATATATATATATACACACATACATAAACACACAATTTAGGATTGCAATATTACCTTTTTTATGAGTTCAGACAGGAAGAGTCTTCTGTATGGCCGCGATGGCGGATACTTTCTGCACAGAGGATGGAGAACAGTCTAAAGAATAAACCAATAACTGTGAGACACCTTAAACAATAGCACAATTATTTTGGGAATTAGATGCATAGGCCTTAAAGAAGAAACCAATACCTAAATGGTAATTAACTGTAATAAGTGTATGTTGTGGATTAAAAAAACAATCTATATATTGTTACTGTATATGCGACTTTTTGTGACTATGGACGCAGCATGCTAGACACATCTTGTATCTTGATATGCTCATCCATAAGGTTATATTGGCATGGACACTGGAGTGGATTGGCGGTTCTTTCTCCAGTGAACCATGATTTGTCTGACCTCTCTGCTATGACCAGCCCATCTTGAGCCCCTTCACCACAGCAAGATAGCAATCCAGAAGGGGAAACTGTTTATAATAATAATTAATATATAAAGCTCTGAATAACCCTATACCCCACTAACAGCCTCATTAAGTTGGAGGCCAGTAAGCGCAATTTGAGGCCCACATCGGCTGCGGCCTTGACATTCCCCCGTGTTACGGGGCTATTAAATTGGAAGGGGCTGCGAGCTACGGGCCAGAGACGTGAAAACAGTAACCAAGTTTGCTGCACGTTAGATGTGCGGCCGTGAACAGGAACAATTAGTCTAACTCGTAGAAACAGGTTAGACGTAGCCAATGGCAAAAGAGATTGCCCTCCTGGCTGATTAAAGCCTGTGGGAGCCCCTGCAGGCTCCCGACATCAGCCCTTGCTACGGGGTCCCAATTGGACCTTTGCTGAACCTTTGCTGCGGGGGTACTCCAAGTACCCCCCGGCACCTAGTTGACTGTCCTTTGCTGGGGATCCCTATCAGGACCCCCGTAGTGTCCCCATATTACCTCATATAGCGGGTGTCCCAATCTTGACCCCCGCTGCATTTAAAAATAAAAATTTGCCACCTTGCGTGTCCTTAAATGACCCGCGCTAACTAAAAAATTAACCCCTGCCGCGAGGGTACTATAAGTACCCCCTGGCACCTAAAATTAACTCCATCACTCATGGGGATCTATATAGACCCTCATGAGTCTCTGATAAACCTTATCAGTCCCATGAGCGTTTCCAGCCAGTCAGAAGGCGCCATTTCGATAATTTAAACGGAGAATGCGCCGAGACTCCATAAGCGGTGGGGATCTTCTCAAGGGTGTATGTGTTATTTTTTTAGACCATCGGGATATATTTTTCGGGGGGGCCCAGCCTGGGACGAAGACATGAGGACCGTTGCATCGATGGAGGGGCATTTTGGAAAGGTAAGTTTACTATTATGCCTTTATTTTATTACAGGGTGTATGTATTTGTGTATTTACTGTAATGTTTAGTTTTTTGTAGGTGTGACCAGACCTGTGGAGGGCCCTGTCTGGTATGAAGAACAGAAGACCCGGGCATTTGGGACAGGTAAGTGGACTATTTTACCATTTTCTATTTTTAGTTAGGCTGATTTTCTTTATTTATAATCTAGCTTCTTTTGTTTTCAGTAATTCTGTTTTTTTATTTTATGTAATGTAGTTTTTTATTTTTAGTCTTTTTTTTTTTCTGTAATGTAGTGTTTTTTGCTTTGTGTAATTAGTGGGTTAGGTAGGTAGTGTAGGGTTTAATAGGGTAGATGTGGGGTTAATAGGATAGTGTAAGTAGGATCAATTAGTTAGAGGGGTTTCATAGAATGGGATAGGGTAGGAAAGGGTTAATAGTTTAGTGTTTAGACTTTGTCATGAGGGTCCTGGAGGACTCTCATGGCACTTATAGTTTTAATTGGGAGGGTTAAGTATTGTCCCATAAGGGTCTGTATAGACCCTTATGGGACTGATAGGGTTAATTAGAGGCTCATGATATAATTCCCCAGGGCAGCGGTTAATTATTTAGTTAGCGCGGGTTCTTTAAAAGACACACAAGGCTGCAAATTTGAATTTTTAAATGCAGCGGGGGTCCCAATCGGGATCCCCGCTGCAAGGGGTAATATGGGGACACTGCGGTGGTCCCGATGGGGACCTCCCAGCATAAAAGGTTAATTTTAAGTGCTGCGGGGGTTAACAGTGTAACTGCTGAGTGGGTCCCGATCGGGAGCCCAGCAGCAAGGGTTAATATTGGAAGCCTGTGGGGGTCCCGATCAGGACCCCTGCAGCATGGGGATTTATTTAGGGAGCAGGGGGAGGTTTAGGGGCAGGAGGGAGGTTTGGGGGCCGATGTGGGGTCTCTTTGGCAACGTAAGGACTTTTAGAGCCCTTGCGAGTCCACCCCAGCACTTGTAGGGCTTTGGCCTCCACTTGATTGTTACGGTTTAGCTTGCAGGGGACTTTGTTGCAATTTAATAGCAGGATTGGAACGTAGCAGGTACGGGCTTGACAGATCAAAGGGTTGCAGGCTGCAAAGTTCCACGTTCTTCATCCCATTATCATTTTTCAGCCGTCCTGTTTAGGAGGCTAATTTTATAGCCTTTAGCACTACTTTTTTCAATATGGGCTACTTATTAAAACGTAGCCCCAATTTAATGAGGCTGTATTTATCTGTACTCATCTCCAAATATACCCCGAATTGCTACCTTCCTTCTGCTGAGGACCTGCTCCTTTAACTCCTGCTCTGGCCCCTTGGAATTCCTTACAATGCTCTATCAGACCCCTCCCAATATAAAAAAAAATATGGATCCATTTACTTTTATGAACTTTATTTTATTTTATTAAGAAGTGCTCATAATACAAATAGTATCTGCATGGGTGCAGACACAGACTCTGTACTTGTTGTGCAGTATCTCATACTAACCAATGATTGACCATATCTCAGCAACATGCTAAGACATGGTCCCTGATTGGTAGTATGAGACACTGCACAGCTAGTACAACAAAGTCTGTGTCTTTGTGAGCTGCATAGGGTAGACTCAAGCAGGTACCGTTTGTATTATAAACACTTCTTAATAAAATAATGTACATAAAAGTAATTCTATGCATGATGTAGTAAGTATACAGTAGTACAATAATTGTGAAATTTAGACGTTTTTACCTTTTCCAAAATATCCAGAACTAGCGAGCTGTCAGATGTCAGAGCTGTGTCAAGTTCCTGGAAAAGACAATGTAATGATCCAGGAGAGGGTCAAACTGCCAGATAACACTGGAGGTCTTTAGTTTGGCCACTATAAAAAGACTGTAATCCCAACCATCACATCAAAGCAGCTAATTAATATGCACAAGCTGCTTATTTATATATAAACACAGCAACAATATGGAATTTTCCAAAATTGATTAACATTAGAAACAAATAGTTAACACAACATATAGCCAGTTTGTAAAGCTCTTTAAGAATACCCTAAACAACTTGATTTGGGGGTGACAGTCCCTTTATGCACTATAAACCTTAGCATAGAATTGAGTGCAGTAAAGGTTAACAATTAACACTTAGTGTCACAGACCCCTTTTCCAAGGCCTGGATCCTGGTGCATTGAGCCACCATAGAGGAAAGAATGTCCCATTGCAAAATGGGTAGCAGAATTATATTGCCACATGGGAAATGTGGGCAGGTGGGTGGTGGGGTGAATAGCATCAAAACATAGGGCCATAGTGTACCACCATGCTTCATGTTATAGCATATGTATCTGCCTTATCCTGTATACTAAATGTAACTCCCCATGTAATATTACTGTGTTCTGTTTAAACTGTGACTGAGTGATCATGAAGGGGTTAAAACAGGGTGTGCGGAGTCTCAAGTGAGCAGACACATCTATTGTATGTTTATTTGTTGTGGCCCATTGTTAGCAAATTAAGATAATCACACCTGCCATGTACTCTATCTAAGGTCTGGACCACTCAGACACAGAGACGGCAGGGTGTGTATTATAATGTAGCACTATTGCTCTGGTGCCAGCTATCAAGGCACTGCTAGACCCCATGGGGGTCATCTCCTGTAATTGTCTGCCACACCCTTTCATTGTTACATTGTGTACCCCCCGTATCTAACTACTATAAATACTGTTGAAGTATCAAAATAAAGCAGTTCACTGCTGAGACATATATAACTGATATGTTCTCTTATTTGCTCCTGGTGGCTGTGATACTGAACCTATCTCCACCCTGCAGGTAACTTATACTGGTCACTACCACAGAAGGTTACTGACACTCCTGGTGCTGATTCCTGATGGAGAGACCTTGACTGATACAGAAGCCAGATATCAGGGTGTTGGTGCCGAGATTTCCAAGAACCCAACAATCCTTGTGGGTAGTTATCCTGTAGTCTACAGCAGGTGGTCCTGGGCAGAAATAGCCCCTACCCCCGGATCGTAACACTTAGAATGCTGAACCTGTAGCTTTGCTGCAATGAAAGACCCTCTTTTATGACTAACTCTACGGTTATGCTGCTCAAGTTATGTAAATAAAATTATAGTATGGCCTAGTCGTGTTTTATTTGTTTTGTCATCTACAATAATTTATCGAATATAAAAATGTATTTGTTTAAAAGTATCTAATAGAAAGTGGTCCTTTAAAGGGATATGGCTAATTCCTGGATGTTACTAGGTATATAATATCCGTGTGTATCTATTTACTTTTATGTATTTTATTTTATTAAGAAGTGCTTATAAGTTCTGCCTAAAGTCACACAAATAATCCCTGTATGGGTCTGCCGCGTGTAGCTCATGAAGACACAGACTCTGCTGTATTGTGTGTGGGTCTCATACTAATCAATCAGTGACCATCTCTCAGCAACATGCTGCTGATTTGTGCCTGATAGGCTAGGACACTACACTGCATGTCCAGTGCTATGGAGTCTGTGTCTGCATTTGCTGCATACAGAGACGATTTGTTTTATTTTAGGCAGAACTTATAAGCACTTCTTAATAAAATAAAGTACATAAAAGTAAATAAATACACAGGGATAGTATATACCTAGTACATGGTGTCTGCACTGGCTAGTACATGGTTTCTGCACTGGCTAGTACATGGTTTCTGCATTGGCTAGTACATGATCTCTGCACTGGCTAGTACATGGTTTCTGCATTGGCTAGTACATGGTGTCTGCACTGGCTAGTACATGGTTTCTGCACTGGCTAGTACATGGTTTCTGCATTGGCTAGTACATGATCTCTGCACTGGCTAGTATATGGTTTCTGCATTGGCTAGTACATAGTTACTGCATTGGCTAGTTCATGGTTTCTGCATTGGCTAGTACATGGTTTCTGCATTGGCTAGTACTTACTGTCCAGGGCAAGGAGTTGAGCCGTCGACAGGATAGGAAGGAACGCTGGAAGATGTCACATAGAGAGGGGTCCATAGTGCAAGCTCCTGGGAAAGAAAGGGTCACTGTGAGACACCACGTATATGGATAAAAGGGGGGGGGGATATAAAATGGTGAGGACATCAGGAATGGTATACTTTGTGTAATATTCATAACTAAAATCATTAAAGGTATTTTACTAGGTATATAAAAACCCTGTTTATATATTTACTCTTATACACTTTAGGATCTATCCTGTTATGTTGTCGGGTCAGGTCCGCCACTGCAGTGCAGCCTCCAAACGCTAGATGGCGCTGCTGATATTTTGCAGCGCTGTTGATATGTGAGAGAAGTTCTATGCTTATAATGCCTAACGCTAACCCTAACCCCAAGTTTACCTAAGCCTTAACTATGATATGGCACCGGAATATCAGCAGCGCCATCTAGCGGATGCTCACTGCCACTGAATGCTGCGCTACCATAAGAGGATAGGTCCGCACTTTATTTTATCAAGAATTGCTTATAAGTTCAATTTTAACACTTTAATAAGAATAGTTTATAAGCTCTGTTTTTACGGCCTTAAATCATATGAATATCACCCACTAGTGCAGTGGCGGCTGGTGAACTTTCAAGTTGGGGGGGCGCCAGGGCAATCCTTGGCTCCTCCCCTTACACAAACCACACCCATGTTAACTCCTCCCCTCACATAAACCACACCCATTTTTAACTCCTCCCCCTTATGTAATAATGACCTTTATATGCACTGCCTAGTGACCTTATACTTGCCACGTCCATTGAAATACATGATCAGCACTACAGCAATGTCATGAAGCAAAGTAACAATGTGTTAAATTCATTGGTATACAAGAAAGGTTAAAAAAACACATGTGACAAGAATACAGCAATATCATAATTGGCTGTTCATGTTCAGTAAGTTGACCAACGAGTCCAAACAAATCTGCTGGCACAGAGGGTTTGCAGCTGGGGGTGATATAAACCAAGCAAATCAATCAGACCGTTCAAGACCCAAACCATACCTCAAAAACCTTAAAAGACCATGTGTGACCATATAGGCCCAAACC